>JAABOM020000012.1:17407546-17418570 GCA_011800125.2 Solanum clarkiae | reverse complement strand
ATTAATTCTTCAAATTGGACTTCCAAAACATCCAACTCTTATACTTATGCACCATAATTAGTTTAAGTGTAATTTACGCAATATCTACGAAATTTTCCATGCGACCATTTGTCTTGATTAAAATATTTTACGGGGCCTAACACAAAGGATATGGGATGAATACGTCTTCTGAAAGTGTGTATATATGCTACGAGAAAGGAAAGGAAAAAAGAAACCCCATGAAGTAGAATGTTGTTTGCTGGAAGTGTGGAAAGCCTGGACACATGAAGAGGGACTGTCCAGCAGGTGGAGCAGGTTCCGGTACAAGCTCCAAGTCAACTGATGCAGTTAATACGGTCTTTGATAAGGACCCACATGACCTTATATGACCCAAAGACATGTACATCCTTATGGCATGCTGCTATTTTCCATGGTAAAGGATGTGAGATTAATAGCAGAATTACACACGGGCATTGTTTTTGCAGGAATGCAAAGTGTGTGATGAAACAATTATGTCTATAGCTGATGGACGTCCACGGAGAGCCAATAGTGGAGGTTGCACCATAATAATCAGCAAAGTGTTTTTTGACATGAGCCGAAGTGAAAATTCTTAGATTGGTTTATTCTAAGTGGCGATACTCTTTATGGTGGAGTATGACAGGTGTTCAGCAATGTGGAGTATGGCGGATAGCTGCTGCTATGATCATTTTTAATCAAGGTGGAGTTTGTTTGGTTTTTGCTTAAAAATGAAAAAGGTCATTATCCCATATTGGAAAATTATTGAAGAGTAGCTTAGATGCTTGCCTATATAAGGGACCTTAAGTTACGTTTTCAAATGTACCAAACCAAATGCATTTCTAACTTTGTTTGTTAGGAGAATGTACTGAGGTTTATGTGATTGTAAGAATTTTTCATATAGTGGTCGGTTGTTGTCTTTTGACAACAGTTGTGGTTTTTCCTAGTTTTTGGGTTTCCACGTTAACTTCTTGTGTTGTTTTATTTCTCATTTTTTTCTTTTTTGCGAAAGGGTCGGAGATCTTGGAGTTTATGGGATAGAGTTTTTTTTTTCCAACACATGTGGGCAAAATGGCAGTGTTGCGTCGATTTTTATTATTATGATAGTTTCTTTCATTAGGATTGGTGCGATGATCGGGACTGGTATTGCTCAGCGACATAGTGCTTCTAGTATCTTTTTTTTTTTACTCAAATTTTCGTCCCTCATTCATAGGATCATTTATGCATTAACATAGAGCAAGGTTTACTAGCAAAGATGGGCATCTAATCTAGTTATGAAAATCATCAAACCACTTTTGAATATTAACTTAGACTTGATTACTTCTCCAGTATATTAACTTATCAGACCAATTTTGAAGAAGAAGCACAGCAGGAACAAAAATTTTCAAGTTTGACTTACTTTGGAGCGGGTTACGAGAAAATTTGGGGCAAGTTTGGATAATTTGGGGCAGGTTTGGGGGACTTTGGGTAGGCCAAATTTAATTTATAAATAATTTTAAATAATTATTTTTCAACCAATAAATGACTGCCATGTGTATAAAATAATTATTTAAATTATTAAATAAATATTATGTTAAAGAGAAGAGTATTTTAAGCCCTAGAGGTAGATGAGAAGGGCATTTTAGGCCCTATAGATGGATGGATGACACTTTTGTATAATTTCTAATACTTCGAGGGCATTTTAGGTCCTTTTCCATTTTATGTATATGCAAATTTTTTGGTCATTCCCAATGCACAAAACCATTGTCAACAAGTCATGCATTTATTGCCACTTTTTTATTATCACATGTGTCTTTTTTTTTCTTCTTTTTCTCTATATATGTACATCTTTGTAAAAAAAAAAAAAAGTTGGCATTTGATGATAAATAATTTTTGTCACATTTTTCAGGTAATAAACCCTTTTAAAATGTACAGAGAGACTTTGATAGGGTACATCAGAGCCTAGGAGAAGCCAAGATCCAACAAAGTTTGTCAATGAGAAAATATATTTTGAAAAATACTTTTTAATTTTCTCATCTTTAGTTAGTCAAAATGTTGGGAAAAAAAATCACTAAAAAATAAATTTCTTTAAAATGAAAAAAAAAGGACTTTACGAATGAAAGAAAATTGCATAAGTGATATTTCAAGTTAATTGTCTTCTCCCTGTCCACCCAACAACTCTGACCCCCACCCATTGAAAATCCCACACTCTGCCGCCCTCAAACCCCAACCATTCCATCCTCGTATTGTTTTCCTAGATTACATATAAATATTCTTCAAATAATTTTAGGTTGTTGCTTATCAAATATTAAAAAATAAGATAACCACTTATTTTGTAAGAAAACAGAAAAATATGTTTCTTCATACCAAATACTCGACAAAAGATGGGATACAATCATTGTAAATCCTACAACAAAAAAATGGCAATTTTTTTTTATTGAACTTGTCATGTGATTGAACTATAGTAAGTCGTGCTTTAGTAACACATATCCAAATTTTAAAAAAAAAAATAAATGGCCTAACGGCTGTTTGGATGAACCATGAGGATAAATACTCTGTTGCTAAAATTCAAGCTATATGTCCATTTTGGTATTTCTCAAGAAGGATTGTTCGTTTTAGCATTTTCTTACCTAAAATTGGCGTGAGTCGTGCTTTAGTAATACAAATTCAAATTAAAAAAAAAAACAAATTAAGAAAAGGTAAATGGCCTAACGGTTGTTTGGATGAACTGTGAGGATAAATACTATGTGGTTGAAATTCAAGCTATTTGTCCATTTGGTATTTCTGAAAAAGGATCATTCGTTTTCACAATTTCTCACCTAAAATTGGCATGAGTCGTTCTTTAGTAATACAAATCCAAAATAAATAAATAAATAAATATAAAAAAAAGCTAAATGGCCTAACGGCTATTTGGATGCACCATGAAGATAAATACTCTGTGGCCGAAATTCACGCTATTTGTCCATTTTGGTATTTCTCAAAAAAAATTGTTCATTTTTATATTTTTCTCACCTAAAATTGACGCGAGTCATACTTTAGTAACACAAAACCAAATTTTTTAAAAAAAAGGTAAATAGCCTAATGGCTGTTTGGATGAACCATCAAGATAAATACTCTGGCTAAAAGTCAAGCTATTTGTCCATTTTGATATTTCTCAAAAAGAATTATTCGTTTTCGCATTTTCACACCTGAATTGCCCCTCTTGGCTCAAGGCTTTTGGGGGAATATATACTAAAAGTTCATGTCATTGTAGCTAACTTAAATTCAACGGGATTAACTATTGATTTACTTCTGAACTTGATGTAAATTATTAATTTTATCTCCAAATTGAAAATCTTAAAACACTTCTTTATTCAACTACTTGAATTTAAATATACATTCAATCTGCCACACAACATAGTAAGTGATCTCAAACTAGTGAAGGATCATAGGGATCTCACCAAAAAGCCAATAGAAGTACTAAAAACACTCTTAAACTTGGCAAAAATTTAGAAGCTTATTTTACTCGTCTTGCAAAATCAAGAATGCACTTAAATTCAGTTAATTAAGTGAGTATTTTTAAAACTATTAGTTTAGACATAAATCCAACTGAAGAATAAATAAAAGTTTACGTAAGTTCGTGTGTATATGCTGCAATTTACTAATAATCAACATGTTTTCTAAATCTAATACACAAAACATCGTCTTTTATCATAAAAATTCCTAGAATTCAATATGCTAACAATGTATGGATGTTCTTATTTCCTAGATAAATAAAAATCTGCTCCACGCGTTTATTCCAATCACTGTCTGAACTAATATTCTTTAAGAGCTTTTTTGTGTTAAACAACATAGAGTGACACACCTTAGAGCATTATTTTACTTTTTCATACTCCATCGTCTACTTGCTTTCTGACCAATGTAAACTCATTTGGGATCATCAGCCAGCTTCTTTTTCAGCTCTTTCTTATTTACCTAGTACAGAGAAAAAGGACATCAAATCCCTCTGCTGTTTATAACCATTATTCTTTGAATTCAAATTAATTAAAACAAAAACGCAAGTGAAAGTTTGGTATATCTCACTTTTCCCATAGCATTGCGCGGCAGAGAGTCCCACAGATACAGACAAGTTGGTATCTGGATTACAGTCATGAAAGTGGAATGAATTAGCTTTAAGCAACTTAGTAATTCAATACCGAACTATATCACAAGAAAAGCAAATCAAAGTAGCAATATCAACCAAACAAGCATGAACTCCTTTTCCTAGGCTGAGTAATTTCAATATGATGTGTTTCTTCAATCATTCAAACGGTAATGTACTGTACTAGAACAACAAAGTTCGTCGACAAGGAATTTGTTTTCCAAGCTCAATAACCAGAGGAAAAACATGATTCATAAGCTCAACAGTAAGAATCAACTCAATTAGTAAGGGTGATACCTTGTATGGGGCGAGTTTCTCCTTCGCCCAATCAGAGAGTTCCTGCAAGGTTAGTGCAGGCTTCAGCTCCTCATCTCGCCTTCTTTTGACTTCAGCCTCAGGGACAACTATTGCACATACCACTTCGCCATAGTCTTTGTCAGGCAAGCCTAACACACAGCACTCTGATATAGCTGAATGCTGTGAAGGGGAAATTTGATTAAGACGGGATTAATGTTAACTGTTGAAATCTTATATATGAGAGCTATATCAAAGGGTCACATTCAAAATTTGATAGAAACCAAGGGTGTTTATATAGATAGATAGACAAGCAACAACCTCCAACAGAACTGCTTCAATTTCCAATGCTGATAATTTGTATCCACCGACCTTCATAATATCAGCATTTGTACCTGAAAAAGAAACAATATCAATTTCTTCAAAAAAAAAATTTCTCAAACTGATATAGTTTGATAGGAAAAGAACTTTCATCACCCCATTGTTTTATGATGGAAAGCAACTGGCCAAACAACTAAGGTCGAATATAATAAACTTAATAAGTGACACAGCTAAAAATTAGAACCTTGTCTTCAAAAAATATTTATTAATAGAATCAACTATAGTATAGTAGATACATATCTTTTCAGACCTATATCTACCGTTTGGGTTCTAGAACACACATGACGACTACCATATGGGGGTTTGAACTACTAACTGAGAAAGTTTAGATAGGTGCATGGCATGTCAACTTGCAGTTCCCCATCCATTGGTAGATATTATTATATTAGAAAAACTTAAGTAGCGAGAGTCATTTTCAGTGATTCAACCTCAGCATTGAGGAAGCAGTCATGTGGACAAGCTTGTTATTTCGTTTAATGTACGGACAAATTCAAAGGGGAAAGGAGACAAGAGTATGCTGGATTTGCTTTCAGAGAAGTTGTCATTCAAATCTCATACAGGTCATACAAGACTACTGGGGACATAACCTGTATAAAATTGGTATTCAACAACTAGCAACTAACAATTCCAAAGAAAACAATGTGAAATTGGTATAGCACATGTAAAAAATAACTTCGAAGACATGCTTACGTCCCAAAATGATGTAATATCCGTCTTCGTCGACTGTAACAGTATCTCCAGTCTTGAAATATCCATCATCGGTAAATGACTGCTTGGTTACCTAGCAAATCCTCGGATGGTGCAAGAGATGTTCAGTATCAAGAAAGGGCATACAAAGTCATCTATTTCAATCTGGAGAGCCACTTGCCTCAAATGCAAATGGTAATAGATTCAAACTAAGTACTTGACAAGGTTCAAGAGTGCAAGGGGGAGAGGGAAGCAGGGAGTAAAAGAGAAATACAAGACAACTTTCTCTAATGAAAGCTATAGTAAACAAATGGCTGTTAACATAAATACATGAAAAAAGTTTCAAAGCAGGAGAATTTAAGTAGAATTACCAACTATGTAGTAATTACCTCAGGTAATCTCCAGTACTCTTTGAACAATGATGGACTCTTAATGCAGAGCTCCCCAACCCCAGTTTTGTCATTGCCACTTTCATCTTCCAAGAGAATCTTGGCCTATCAGAAACAAAATAAAGAAGTGACAGAATATTCAAGAATAATAGATAGGACTTATAATAAAGATGGGACGCATCTAACAAAATTCCTGGACTGCACTTATGGACTTTGTTTCAGCAGAATATTAGATGTGGAGAACATAACATTAAGAACTCACTAACCTGCACACCTGGAAATGGCTTGCCAACAGTACCTCCTTTGCGCTTGCCTCTTATGGGATTAGAGATTGCCATCACAAACTGGACGCAATTAACCATTTACATAAGCACAGATATAAAGTGAACTGTCAAAAGCCTACAAACCAAAATAAGTGGCTATAAGCACATTTACCTCAGTCATGCCATAACGTTCCAATAAGCGGTGTCCAGTAATGGTTTCCCACTGCTGCATGACGGGCAGAGGAAGTGCAGAGGAGCCACTCATCTGGAAGCAGAAATTATTGTTTTTCTCACGTGGGATAATTAAGAAACACATGACAACAGAACATTCTAATAACCAACCAAAACGAGAAAGGCTCTTTTACATTTATGGTCCTAATTCTGTTTGTTTAGTCTATCCAAACAACACCAGCAAAGGAGAAACCAAGCTTATTACCATAAGACGTAAGTTCCTTGCTGCTGAAGAAGAAGCTTTTTTTAGTTCTGAATCCATTGCTTCATAACCTTGTATCAATCGTGCGTACATAGTTGGAACCTATTGGATGAGAAAAAACATCAATCAGAAAAGAGTGGGGGGTAGGACACGGTGGGTCTGCTACCAAAGCTATTATGTGACACCATGGTGTTAGAAAATCCTAGCTAGGTACACACAAACTCTAAAGCTATCCCTATCCATACCACAGATACCATCATAGTAATGACATCTTATATATCTGACATTAACTAGAAGCTTCTGCTGTAAGTATCTCCAATCAAGGGATACAGGAATCAGAGGCCATATCATGGTATTATTAGTCTCAGCCATAGAGAAAGCATTATTAAATGAATTGAGAAACCATGTATTCTTATTATTAGCTTTGAAGTAAACAGGATGCGACAAGTTAGTCAATGGTGTTTCATGGTAAGTTTAAGAAATTTATGACATTATTAGAGGTTTCCACTGTGAGTTCAAATAAGGGATGGAGGAATAGAAGACATGTATTCTTACTCAAACCTCCAAGCACATATTATGAAACTGAAGCGAGAAATGCACAGATTGTCTAACATCGACAATAAATGCACAGCTTGTCTAACTTGACATTACAGTGCAACTATGGTCATTACTCTACTCAAAACAGACTTACTCCAGTAAACACTGTAATAGCATTATCCGCTATAGTCCCATCTGCAGGATATGATTCACGCCATCTCTGCCAAATTCCTCTCACACTGAATTTTGGCACAAAGTCAACCTTCAAATAGGGACAAGCATATATAGTAACATGAATTTCTGATCAGACAGCATGTATGCTGTAGGTGAAAAAAAGTTTGAAGAAGTGAAATTATCTTCGAGTAATTACCGTGGAACCTGCATAGAGAGGGGCAAGTAAAGCATTGAAAAGTCCATGCACATGTATAGTACAGGTTAAGAATCAACCGACTTTTTAGTCCAAATGAGATTGTTATCCGTTTATCCCACACAAAAACACATTGCAAAAGCAGTGAAAATGTAAATAACATGATTGAGAACAAAAACAAAGGAATCTGGATATGATGGAGTGGTAGACAATGCAGAAATTGATCCTTGGCCATGTATTCCCATGCGTTAGCTAACATTTGGACCTGAAACAGCAAACATGGAAAGAGTTAAATTAGAGATAGCTTCCCGAAAACTGAAAAGAGTATTTCATGGCAATACTTCAATAAAGACAATTCTCTCCCCTCCCAATATTACCGACAACTGAAACAAGACCTAAACAAGTTCACTTTAGTAAATGATCTCAATTCTTCTTGATAACAACAGCAGTTAGACCAAAGGTGCTTACTTTGGTTATCATTTCTCAGCAATACAAATACTATCCCGCATTATCCTACCTTCAGAATCAATGGAATACATATGCATTTGCAGCGTCTTTGAGGAAGAAAAAAAGGGAATGATAGGAATGATATCTACTGAGCCTTAATATATGGCATAAAACCACAACGTAACAGTGGAATGTTGCTAGTTAATCAATGAATTCGAGAAGAAGACATAAACGCAAAGAATGAATCATATCAAGATCCAACAAAAGCATGGAATTCTGATATCAAGCCTGGAATAGATATCAACCTGTGCTAAGACTCCATTGTGTGTGTGAACAACTCCTTTTGGTTTCCCTGTTGTGCCGCTGGTGTACAAGATAAAAGCAGGGTTCTCACCTTAGAGGTAACATGTGCAGAACAAAGGAAAAATGCTATTGATGAGCTCCAAACATCTCAAATGGGAAAATATATTACCATATGGAGAAACAGATAAATTACCCATTATCTCACCATAGGAGTTCATTTCTAGCAGATCTTGTAGACTGTCAGAAACCATGTCTTTTGACTGGTCATGCTTTGTTGATGAATGCACGTCGGGAATAGAAGGAATAAGAGATAACTGAGCACCAGTTTTTGCTGCAATTGTATTCATAAGTTCTTGGTGGTCTTCAGTGCTCAAAATTATGGAGATGTCCTAGAAATCAAAGTTCACAATGATTTAAATAAGCATAAAAGAGGACAAAAACTGGAAAGATGACATTGCAGTGTTTTTACACAACGCAGACAGGGAATATTCAAACTACTTGAACATGAGCTAATCATCTACAGATAGAGCAACGTGTGACAAATAATGCGATCTATATCATTAATATTGAGTATTTGAAAAGCAAAAGATATTCATTTTTCGTGTTTCATTACCTAAGATATTCATTTTTTTGTGTTTCATTACCTATCAATACAACACTTTACTGACAGGAAAAAGAACAAAGATTCAGAGACAGACCGAATCATTCATCACATGTAGCAGTTCACTCTCAGGGTAGCTCAGAGCAAGAGGAACTGCACAACCTCCAGTAAGCCAGGTCCCTAGTATTCCAGCAACGAACTCAGCAGAAGGCTTGGCCACAATTCCTACTCTTGTTCCACTGTGATACCCCTTTTCACTGATGCCTTTGTCCTGAAAAAGTGGAAGCAACTAAGCAGAAAAGTAACAACGGAAATAAATTCCGTAGACCGACTTTGAAATTAGAAGAGCAATATATCCAGATGAAAAAAAGATAGTACGATGAAAAGAACTCCCATTGAATAAATTCCATAAGCAAGATTACTGTCAACTAAAAATTTCAACTGGAAGAAGAAAAATTTCATTTAATCTACACTGTTTGAAAAAAGGCTAAAACACAAATTAATGCAGCTTTAGCTATTCACAGATAATTCGTTATTTCCAACTCACAGTTTTAAGATCTAGCTTGCTTAACAAATTTGAAATCCTCCTCGCAGATGATATCAACTGTAGGTAACTGTAGCTCTTTTCATCAGCTCTTATCGCAATATTCTTCTGTGATTCAGGTCCCTTGTTGGCAACTTCCTTGACCAGCTCCATATAGCTTATGCTACTTGTAGCTGAAAATGTAGAGGAAGAGAACTTTAAGATTATGTGAATGCCATGTTTGTACCACCATCCTTAACTATTTGAAGCACAAAAGAAGGTATGCCATGAGTTGCATCCAAAGGACTTTGTTATCGAAGATATATTATACATGAAATTTACTAAACAACAACTCGCTTATCCCAACTTATCTGATAATCTTACCTTTTCAGAACATTTACTAATAATACTATTCTATACAACTTTCACTAACATTCAAGAACTCAAATTCACTTAACAATTTAAGTTTTGAACATAATGTTTTCCCTATCAAAGCAACTTTTCTACCACTAATACCATACACACGTCCAATAAACATTTTACTGCAAATAGATGCCAAGTCCCAACCCCAAAGGAAAAACTAACAATCTCTGTTTCCTCAAGATGAGAAGGCCCATATTCATAATTTTGACAAACTATAGGGAATAAAGAAACATGTTTAAGAGGTTCTCAGATCACAATTTAAAAAAGGTGAAGAATTTGGCATTTTCTCCATGTGTTAAACAAAAAAACCATATCAATTCTAATATCTGTAACAAAACGCGCCTATATACGTCTCTCTACAAGACCCACAGAAGCGTAAATAGGAAATCCCCAGAGATCAATAGTATATTATAAGATCTTTGATCTTATATGTCTGATTCATTTAGGACTATAGCATATAGCGAAGTTGACTTTTCTTTAATTTTTTATTATTTGAAAATACCGCTCATAGACATTTCATCAAACAATTGATATGGTTTACGTTCTTAAACTTTTTTTCCCAAACAAACGCCACCAAACCATGAAGAAAACATACACATTTACAATAAACGAACCTCAAGATTCCTCAGACATGGATATTTTGATCAAGAAAGAGAACTAACCGGAGGAGAAGAGGCGGAACTGGAGGGAGATAAAGGTACGATATTTGGGACACGAAAAACGATACTTGATATATGGAGAATGAAGAGGTGGGGAACTGAGAAAGTGGTTGAGAAATTTCAATGAGCTCATACTATTAGGTGAGGACGTACTTTATATAGGACAACACAAGAAATTCTATGTAATTTATGGTGACCCAACTGTTTAACACATCCAAGAAATATCAATTTATGGCGACCCAACAGCTTTGGTTGCCACAGCTGTATGTAATGGTGACATAGTAAATGTCACCGGCGGGGGCGGCGTCGACGGTTTCCGGTTGGGTAGCCGCAGGTTGACGGCGTTTTAATTCTCAACAAGATTACCGAGGACGTAATTGTCTATTGAAGCAGCATTCTAGAAAATTAAGCTAAAGTGTACCTTGTGATTAATTATTAACTTCCTCCTATTTTATGCACAACTTTTAACTTATACCATATTTAACAAATAAAGAAAAAATTTAAAATTTATAGTATAAAACTATTTTAAGATATTTAGATGAACAAAACTTATTTTAATTAAGGATAAAAAAAATCGCAAATTAAATTACTTTTAATAAATATAAGGTCACAATTTTTACAGAC
>JAABOM020000012.1:17393533-17407446 GCA_011800125.2 Solanum clarkiae | reverse complement strand
CACTTAAATACCAAACCTTTCCTAGCCAGAGCTTACCCAGACATGTACCTCCACACTACAAGACTTAGAATTCACCATAAGCCTTGATACTCCAATTGCACCAACTTCCCCTCCTACAAGCTTCTTGAACTAGAAAATCTTTTCTGATGTGAAAGATCAGCCAAAGCTGTGACCACAAAGCATACTAAGACTCTCCCCTCATGCTAGGCGACCTTGCTCTGATACCACTTGTTGGGAAAAATAAAATCCTTTTCCCCTAAACCCCAAGATCTCCGCCCCTTTTGTAAAGAAAGAAAAAAAATTGAACAAGAATTTTACATGGAAACCCAAAATCGGGAAAATATCACAACCATTGTCAAAAGACAACAACCAACCACTATGTGAAAATTTTTTACAATCATATAAAACCTCAATACATTCTCCTAACGAACAATATTAGAAATGTATTTGGTTTGGTACATTTGAAAACATAACTTAAGCTTCCTTATATAGGCAAGCCTCCAAGCTATTCTTTCTTCCTTCTCCGATGTGGGAGAATGGTTTCTCATTTTTAAGCAAAAATACCAACACTTATGTCATAGTCTTTGGGATGATATTGTAATATGATTTGGGCTTATTGATTATATTACAATGCCCGTGTGGAGAAGTGATTATATTGTGCTATGCTTGTGGGGCTTATTTGTACAATTTAGCTCTTGTTTCAGCCCTGACAATATTGTGTAGTCAACACTCTCATTATCAACAATAATAGGTGTTTCTACCTCATTTTGATCTGCAACTTTAGCATCCTCTATTTTCTCTAAGAACAACTTACTACTCATAATAGTATTGCCATGCACCTAGAGTTGGATTGTGTTAGTTACATTGCCTATTGAATTTGGGAAGATAGAATTAAATTAGGTGCATGTAATAGACTAGATACATATTAGAAAAACTTGAAATATCTCCGTAGTTTGCTACTTTATTTAAGCAAATAGTGTGAAGAAAAGAAAGAATCAATTCCTTCACTCATCATTAAACTAGAAAATTCATCTTGTGCACAGACCCAATATTTATTTATAATTTTTTAAAAATAATTTAGTTACATAATTTTTAATTATTTATCTGAATAAATTATATAAACTATCTCATCAAGTGTAAAATGAATAACTCATAAATATGATTACTATTTAATAAATTTTAAATGGTGCTAATTCAGTGGTTTTAATTTTTTATTTTATAATAAATTATATACATTTGTGTGATAATGAACCATCCCATTCTTTTTATGTTGAAAACCTCATGTGAGAGGGTTCATTGAGATGTTCATAATTGAAGTGATTTTCTTCATTTTCTACTATAAGAAGTTAATTGTACAAATATTAGCGACGTTCGAAATAAAAAAGCTATATAGAAAGGATATAAATTTTAAACTACAACGCACAACTAAAGTAGGTCTCATCATTTTTAAAAAATTACACTTATTAAATTTACATGAAATAAAGAAAAAAATTGCTTTTTCAAAAAATTGAATTGAGTCTGAAGCAGACATATTAATGGAAATGTTCTGCTTTATCCTCAATTCCTCTTTTTTTATATAATAAGAGAAAGTTTAAGTGATTGAAAGATACCTTTCCTCCCTAATTTCCAATTAATACTCTTTTTGTTTTAATTTATTTGTCCTATTTTGATTTGATATGAAGTTTTAAAAAATTAAAATAAATTTTAAATTTTATGGTATTAAACTAAAGATATATCTAATGTATTAAAATTTTATGATCATAAATATATCATGTGAAAAATTAAAACTAAAAAGTTACTAAAGATAAAAAGAAGTATTCTTTTTCTTTTTAAAATAATTGAAAAAGATATTGACACAGACAAATTAAAATGAAATGAGCATGAGTGTTTAGAGAAAATATTAAACTAAAAACAAACGTCAAACTTTTTCTGGTTACTAGGCCTCACAAAAAGAAGTGACAAAATTCACAATCTTCAAAGGGATAGGCTTATCCAACATCAACACACATGAAGCCACACAAAGGAAAACTCAATATCTTTAGAAAGCTCCATTTTGCCACGTGTCTATTGGGATCCATGAAAAAAAGATCAAAAACCCAAAAATGTATCGTTTTGTATAATCCGTTCCAAACCCAATAACTAGTTTAGTTAGTGTGAGGTAAATTAGAGGATGGCATCTTTGGCAACTCTTGCTGCTGTGCAGCCCTCAAGTGGCGTTAAGGGCCTAGCTGGAAGCTTCATTGCTGGAACTAAGCTACATGTGAAGCCATCTCGCCTTAATGTCAAGTCTACTAGATCCAGGTATACTGTCTTTTGCTGAATGTAGGTTAAATATTAATACGTTTTATACATATATAGTACATCTTGAACATCATTAAATATCTTTAGCGAAATTACTTACTTAGCCATTACTGATAATGTATAGACGTTATATACTAAGGATTTATCATGATGCTAATCCCATTTGTTACATCACTAGTTTTCTGACGGATAATTTGCTTGAATCATCAAGAAAAGAAAAAATAGTACTGTGGTACATTTCTTTTTTAGTCCAATAATTAAATTTTAAAATTCTTTTTTTTTCCTTTGATAAAATGAATCTCAGCTAAACAAATATTTAAAAATTGTTTTAGATCACAAACTTAAAAAATCTTCTTTTTCTTAAATACCGGGCCAATCACATAAAATGGGATGGAAGAAGTAATATTTTTTATAAAGAAAAGTTAGAAAGTTTAACAATTTCTTTCCCAGTGAGCAGGTGTATGATCCTGGCCGTTATTTATGTTTTAGATGGTCAGATGGTGTATAGTGTATGCAAAGGAAGATTTTATTGTAATCTGATTAATTATGCATTTTGGTAGGGGTGGTAGTGTGGTAGCAAAGTATGGTGAGAAGAGTGTATATTTTGATTTAGAGGACTTGGGCAACACCACTGGACAGTGGGACTTGTATGGTTCAGATGCACCCTCACCATACAACCCCCTTCAGGTATTTCATCTTTTTTACATTCTTTCTTGCAGCAGTACTTTGATAAGAGTTGATTGTAATAACTGTCTCATGTATTGCGACAGAGCAAGTTCTTCGAGACATTTGCTGCTCCTTTCACCAAGAGAGGACTGTTGCTCAAATTCCTGATATTGGGAGGTGGCTCAACTCTTGCATACTTCAGTTCAACGGCATCAGGGGATATTCTACCAATTAAGAAAGGGCCACAACTTCCACCCAAGCTTGGGCCACGCGGAAAGATCTAGTTTCTTTTCAATCAACCTTCATTTTGTAATTGATGCATCTGTCCCCAGCTTGTAAAGTATTCTGGAAGCTAAAATCTTGTTACTAAGTTGGAACTTGATTTCTAACATCTTGCTGTTGGTCTCAGTCAACGCCTATTTATGTCTTTGTCAATGACATCGAACAGGCCTTTGCAGTATCTATCTTCATTATCACCTACCAGAAAGAGATGAGGACAAAAGAAAATTCTCTTTCCTGAAATCATAAAAAGCAAATCACTAGATATAGTGAGAGTTATTTATATGTGTACATATAAAGAAACAAAACTAGAAGCAACTCAATCTAAGGAAATAAAATTAGAAAATTCCTAACTATCCTCTATGTATTATGGTGCTATATATACAATATGATAATGTGTAACATTACCCGTCAAGTTGGAGCATAGATATTAATCATGCCCAACTTGCAACAAAGATATTCCGCTCGAGTTTCATTTAAAGCTTTCATAAATGAAACACCCAATTGCTCTCTTGTCTTCACATAACTAGTTGAAATCATGCTCTCTTGAATCTTTTCACGAATAAAATATGGTAGTCAACCTCAATATGCTTAGTCCATTCATGATACACTAGATTTGAGGCTATGTGTAAAGCATCCTCATAAGGAATTCTTGTTTATGACTCACTCTTCAAAATGACTTTTATTATTATTTTTATTTGTATTGGACAAACTCATGCTTTTTAAATGCTTAAATAAATTCTATCATGTTCTTTATTCTGATCAATTGTATATCATGACATGTAGCATATTGCAATACTCACATACTTAGTACCTTTCATGTACTAACATATACTTTTTTTTGCTTATATTGTATCATAATGTTGGTCAGATGGTGAGTCCTCGTGATTCACAAACGTGCTTATGATTTTTCTTGGACTATTTGTTTACTTGGTTTCCATTTTTTTCAAACATTGAGTTCGCTAGGGCTTGTTCTAGTAATCCATCTATGATAGAGGATTTTCAGATATATGTGCAATAAGAGTCTGTGTTATCTTTTGACTTTTTTTTAAATCCTATGCTGAGGTTTTTAGACTATTTCTTTGTTTTACTTCTGCTTTCTTATGTGTACATACTCACCTTATGTATGGAGTGAATACTAACAGGCTTGGTTGAAGTATTTCGGGATTCTGTCTTCATGTCATTTCTAGGACCTAACATCGATCGTGCTATTTTATTTGACTCAGCAAAGATGTTAATTGAAGTGGATCCTTGTTTGATTTATGATATTGATAGAATTTAGCAAGCTGATCAACCGAAACCCGAATTATTTTCTCAAATGATGAATTAGAACCAATGTTTTTAAAAATAGATTACAGATGACTACGGATAATAAGAGCTGCAACCGAATAAACAAGATCTATGAATAAGTTATCTACCAATGAAGATGTTCCTCACATACCAGGAAGATATTGAGACAATGCTCAAAATTAATGGTGGTTGGTGAAAGAGATTAGAAAAGATGTTTTAAAGAGCTAGTCAAAAAACTGAAAGTGAACAAAACACCTTCCAAGCAGAGTTTTAATGTCAAAAGGTTACCAAAATATGTTGTGAATGTTGAGATGATACCGGAGCAGAAAGCCAAAATCAATTCTTCCAGACCACACAGGTATAGTTGGGCAGTGAAAGACAACCCTCCTCTCAGGCTTTATCTATGATTGTGCTATGTATACAATATGATAATGTTGACTATGTACATTCAGTAACATCATAGGAGAAGGAAAAGTTACTTATAAATTGCAGGGAATTACCTTAAATTGAAATGATTAGAACATACTGCCGTATAAACTTCACGTAGCAGCTTACAGAACTCGTTTACCAGAGACTATCCAAGGTAAGAATGGACTATAAGAAAGGCCATAATTTTCATGGTTATTTGTCAGCGAGATGGCATTTTCTGCAGAGTTAATCATTTCAAAAAGTGCCGCATCAGCAGTCCAACTAACTATATATTCCCTATTTACAATAGGAATGACTTGGTGAAATCCTAGGGGTGTGTGATTCATATCACTATGTACATTTTTTGACGCTGATTGTCACTTGATGAATTCCACTGTCTTGCCTCCGATGAGTTAGTTTATCACTGTACTGCAGTCACATCATTTAGTGGCGTGCAGTTGGACTTCTACCACCAACTAAGTTATCTAAGTAAGAAAGTCTCTTGTTTGTGACTATATTAGGTGGTTTCTTTGCATCAGTGACTATGTCTTCCGTCACATCTTTCTTTGTCTCATTTTCTCCTTGTTCCTCTGTCCAACCCATGAAATCCAACAATGTCACTGCAGTTGGATCTACAGCGTTAAGTTTTTCTACTTCTTCCCTAGCATTTGGAAATCTTCCTGATGGTGATACGCGTAATGAATCTCTTAAAGGAGACCTCTTTATTTCAGCACAGGAAGGATTTTGGGCCGCAGCATCTGCTTGGAGAACATCTTCAATCCGTGACATGACTGTGTGCGCCCTGCTCTCTATTATTCTTGAATAGCTTTCTAAAATAGCTTGCCCCACATCCTGTAAAAAAGAGAAAATTATAGGTTATAGCTTACTAAAATGCCAACGACTATATCCTTTTTAGCGTTGCAGCATTATGTTTGAAGCCATTAGGATATCAGGAACGTAAGTAACGGAATGACAAATACTAGATGACAATTCTGGCTACAACCAAAAGCATCCTATTGGATATCAATTATCATAGATAAACAAGAACAAGCCTAAGATTCTCTAGAATATCATTATAACTTGAGATAACAAGTAGACACTTATATAAAATAGAACAAGTAACACACATGTCCTGCAAGACATAATATGCTTAGGATGCTGCAAAAGATGTGACTTGCCATGTAGGAGCCAAGTAAGACGTGTGTATTTATTTGTTCAACTCTATACAAGATTAAGCACTTATTTATGCATACCCAAAGTTGAATAGCATAAATGCTAGATACGACCAAGTTAAAGCCCACGTTTATGTTTTATACCTAATAACTTTGATGGTTAATAAATAGAGGTTGCTTCTTACCGTGTTGTATTCGATTTTGCTAATGTCTAGAGCTGACTGAGGAATTCCAGGGAAACGCTGCTTAAGGATAAGCAAGATAGTCTCTGCTCTGTCTTCAAAGATTTCTCTCTTCTCTACACTAACGGCAGAACCCCACGCTGACTTCCCATCTTTAGATGTCATCTTTCGTCTCCAAATAATTACAGAAGCCTCAAGTTTGTTCTTGAGGTCTAGAATTTTATGTTCGGATGTCAAGTCCATAGTTGTTAGGAAGTTGTCAGGATCAAAGTATTCATCAGTGATACTCCTATAGATTGCATCTCCAAGACTTGCTCTCCCATTCTACACATAAGAAGAGGAAATATTAGCTATTCTATTCCACGTTTTAGAAAGAAAACAACTTCAATGAAAATACTTGATACTGTGAAGGTACATTTGTATAAAACTTAAGTTGAAAATTTATGTTTGTTCTTGTACCTTAGGTAGAGTTTCTATATAACTTTCAGGGATTTCCATTTCTAACAGGATTTGAGCATTTATGGCCATGGCTGCTTTAAGAACTTGGTTTACGGAATCCTTCTGAAATTGCAGCCATTTCCTTGTAACATCAGACAAGCCATTAGCGGGAACCTTAGGAGTCGGTATCCACCATTTGTCATCGCTCATCCCTTCCTGTTTTTCATCATCCTTTGATACATAGGAGAACTCATTTTGGTCTTTAAAGCTATCTAAGCAATCCTGTAGGTCATCAATCCAAGCTTAAGCATCGATAGTTATAGATTACATTAGTTTGAAATGAAGTTTTCTTCTTACAAGAAGCATAGCATCTAGCTTGCGTAATGCTGGAACGTTCATCTGAAGATCAGTTCTTTGCTTTGTCACCATAACCTGACAAACAAAATTCATGTTCTCTTGTTAGCTGTTAGCTAGATATATGATATACTCGAAGAGGAGTTTTTGGGAGAGAGTTACCTCCATGGATGTTCCGTCTTTTGATATTTGTTTAGAAGGAACAAATTCAACAACGTGATCTGCTACGGATAACAGCCAATCAATTTCTCTCCTCCATTTGGCTTTTCTATCTGCTGGCATAGGCTCTAATCTCTTCTGTTCCCCAAAGGCAGAAGCTGCATTTTGAGAAAATGACACAAAGATAGGCAAATAGAGTGAATGCCATATAAAGTGGAACCCGAGATAGCATGCACAGCCTATGATACGATTTAATTGAGATACCTGCTAGGTTTGTGATTGCGTTTGACAATGCCAGAGCAGAAGACACACCCTTTCCTCCACCAGACATATCCTCACCAAGCAGCAACCTTGCAAACTTTTCCTTCATCAGTTCCATATCTATATTGGTGCCCGAGAAAATAAGTATATGAACAATGTGGCCAAATGAGATAAACATTTGGAAATAATATCACAACAACAATAACATACCCAGTGGAATCCCATAAGAGGGTAAAATGTAGGTAGACCTTACCACTACCCCATAGAGATAGAGATCGTATATGACAAATGATTGAAAAGTGAGTATAATGTTTAGTCTGAAATTGTTGTTTTATCGTACTATTATGAACAGACTAGACATGTGAACAGTTCTCCCACAAATATGGATAGAATTAGAAGATGTCTTGCCTGAAGGTGGGGGGCGTGGGCTAGAGACAACAGATGAATCCTTGGGCAAACGCAACTTAATAGACTCGCTGCGATTAAGCACACTGCAGCCAGTCTTTTGAATTTCAAGAGGCTGATCATTTAAAGATATTGAAGCTTCACTTTTGGACGTGACCATTTCATCCCGTGAAGCCAATATATCGGTCTCAATAATCATACTTGTTTCCTCTCCTGTTCCTAAATCTTCAGATTTTCCTCTGAAATGCAATAACTTTGCCTTGCACATTTCTTTTGCTTCCTCAAGCGCTGCTCGAACCATCTTTCTGATTCAAGCTAGATTAAAATACTTACACAATAACAACGCAACAATATAATCGTGTTAGATGAAAAAACTCAAGGAAATGGGGATAAAGGAGAGGTGAAAATAATGCAACGTTTCGGCCTTTGGAGAAGAAAAGGAATTTTGCAGGAAAAGAAAGAAGAGAAGGATTTAATTAGGCAAAATTTTGCTGTTTTGATGGAGAATGGAAGAGATTTTGGTGTAAGTTTTTGTCAATGGTTGAGACAACGTGCGGTGCATGTTTTAGCAAATAGGTCACTTCTCTAATTTCATGGCTTTATATAGAAATTCCTATAGTGTAATTTTTTGATAATATTATGTATTTGGATGAATATTTGTTTACTAGAAATAAAAATCACACATGCCTCCCCAAAAATAGATTAAAAGTGTGAAACAGGTCTTATTTGTTATTTCTTTCCAAAGAAGATGTCCTAAAAAGTGTGTGTTCAATTGATAAAATGAGTTCTAAATTGAATAAAAAGGGAAGAGTCGTCAATCTCTATAAATACTCGTAAATATAGCAAGATCCACAGATACTCCTAAATATAGCAAAATACATAGATATGGGATTCATTTAAATAACCCTGACTAATTTAAAATTAAAGTGCGACTAATTGACTTGTTAAGATGATATAAGTTTTTCATAATAATTAGTTTAGTTTACACACTTCTCACATGTCTCTGGCATCAATCAATAAAATTATATACAAGAAGAATAAAATTATTAATACGGAGTTTGTATGGCTTCAATCCATTGAGTTGATAGTCAATATAATAAAGAGCTTGTACGACTTTATAGAATCGAATTTGGGTGAGTAGAACTCTCGGAGATGACCTTAGCGCAAAGGGTTGTTCTCAGCAACGGGAGCTGGGGCATCTCTCTGAGCGGCATTCTCTTTGGCGACATTTTCTGTAAGCGTAAAACGCATGAATTAAAAGCATAATTTCACAAGTTAACTCTATAGCACGAACTCAGATCATAGAAGAAGAGTAACACTTCTTAATGTCCTATAGCCTCCTGTTTATGAAATGTGGTGCACAACACACCCATAAACATGACTCTACTAGACAAGCTTCGTAGACTCCCTAGGACACTTGAAACCTGGGCTCTGATACCAAGTTTGTCACGTTCCGGGAGGGTACCCTAGGCGTGGCTGGCAATCGGAGACTATTGCTAGCCCCCAAGCAGACCACTCAGTCTCTTTACCATCGTTCAATCAATTCATCAGCGGAAGATTCAATACGGTGGTCAACTAACAAAAGATAATATGAATAAATATCTCAAAAAAAGGAAACGGAAATCAACCCATCCCAACACTATCCATTAACCGTCTATGTCTACGAAGCCTCTATAACTAACATCTAAGAAGGCATCATGAGAGGCCATGGGTACCACAATCAAAAGAAATACTGACATAAAGATAAATAAATAACCATCCTTCAAATGCTAGGGAGGACTCACCACGGACTGGAATCAAAGCTCTGAACCTCAACGATTTGGCTGCTGAAGTCCCCTGTCTATAGTATCTGCATCATAAAATGATGCAGCGCCAAAGGGGCATTAGTACGTGGAATGTACTGTATGTAAAACGGGCTAAAGGAAAAGGAAACATTACAACAATCTATCATCAATCACTCATCCTCAACTCAGAGTAAGGGACAAAACTCTATCACCTCACTATCCATCAAACATCAAACCATCACATCACATTGGAGTTCTATCCTCATGAAACCTATCAGGAGTTTCTTGGACCTACACCCATCATCTATGAGCCGGTGATGGTACAACAAAGCGATGTCATTGCGGCATCTGCCCAGTACCTTGCCGGGGTAAAAGGGCATATATCAGGGGTTTATAATAATAGTAAGTCCTTTTTTGGGACTAAGGGAACATCCGTTCTCACGATCCAATCCTCTGTTACGCTGGCCACGTAGGTTATGAGTGCGAGTAGGACTCACTCTTACTCATTTTCGGTACTCAATACTTCTCTCAAGATTCGACATGCTCATAAGTCTATCAATTCATCAAGGATTCTCATCACTCAACCGCTACGGGCAAGACTATCTTTTCAAGTTCAAGGGAATATACTCATCTGACTCTATCAGTGTAATTTCAGCTATCACAGTCATCAGCACTCATCACTTCAAGACTCAGACTCAATCAAACATCACATTCAAACAATCAAGGCTCTAGATATCCCCCTAAGTTCATTATTCAAGTGTTTACAGAGAGAATTTACAAGGGTTAAATAATAATCACATAATAATGAAGATATACAGTAAACATTGTACGTGATGATCATTAATTTAGGACGTAAAGTATAGTTTAAAGCATAAAATCAAGAACTCAAGATAATATTCAAGAATTACATGCAAAAAAATCAAAAAACATTCAAGAATCACAATTTAAGACTTTTTAAGGATCAATTATACATCATAACTCTACTTTAGGCACATGGAAGAACAATTTCATGTTTTTGGATAGCTTTTACATACTTGGGAATGAAGATTTCTTCAAGGAATCGAATCTTCTCTAGGAACCCTCACTTGTCTCTCCTCTTCTTCTCTCTGACTTAGCGTAAAAATAATAGAATTAGGATGGTTTTGGGTTTTAAAACCCTTTTGTACCTAATACATCTAAAAACCGTAGTGGGGATATAAAAATACATTGGGAAGGATGGAATTTCCCTTCCCAATTTAAAAAGAAAAGAAACAGCTCCCCATGCACTAGTGCGCAACACGCACTAGTGTATTTATACACTTTTTCGCAAATTTCAGTTCGTGTTGAATTTTTTGAAAAATAGACAAGTGTGGTTCCGCGTCCTCTCCATATTACGGAAGGGGAGTGAAAACCCCACTATTTTAAGCATTTTTTGAAAAAAATAATTCGCGTTTTTCTGCGATAAAGCCGAGTCGAGACCACTTTCCATCTCAGTATTTCACACTGATCGCGAATTCAGTCTAAGATTTTTCATCATATCTTGGGAAGACACGTTGTGTGCATGATAAAATTTAGGGGCGTTTTAGTAAATTCACGAGGTCTTACAGTATATTGAATGGAGAAAGAGGGAATAAACCTAACAAATGACTATCAAAAATTAAATTACATGCAATGAACCTATTAATTAAATTATTAAAGTTGATAGAACATTCATTTGTGATTGTGGATTTTAGTACATTTGAACTGGGTGTTATGTTTTGACACATTATTAGATTAGGTGTCACATTCTAACATATTATTAGATCAGGTATCACATCTAACACAGTAAAAGTTTGAGTGTAGGTTCCATGAGAGGACTATCATGTTTGTTGCATTTGAGAGTGTTATTGTGAAGCTGATATATTGAGTATGAACTGATAAGTTGATGTCTATCTATATATGTATGATTTATTATGCTGTGATTATTTGTTTATATTTAACTTATTCCTCTTGATTCTACTGGTATACTATTGTTGTGTGTACTATTACTATACTTACTCTTTCTTTGTTGAGTAAAAGGCATTTTCAGACGGCTATTAAAAGATCTCAACTGGAAAATTATTGATCTTTAATAATTCAAGGTGTTCCATCTTTTTTAGGCTACAATAGATTCTTCTAGATTCTCAGGCCAAGTTCTTTGAACTTAGACTATTTAGATACTATTTTATTTGTGTTTTCTTAGAATTGCATTCTCTTACTCTAGACTATTAGTAGATGTTGTCATAAAATGATTTTTTAAGGTTCAAGGGAGCATTGTTCCATATTATTTCGATTATTTTGTTTGAGTTTATGGGAACTCCAAGTTTGGCCTAATTAATGTAACTTGTTTTCATATCTTAAATGGTTATTTTGTTTTAGTTGCTTAGTTGAATTATAATAATGGTTCTCTAATTAGATGGTAGTGCGGGTGCCACTTGTGACCTATTCGGGGTCGTAACAAAAGTTGATATCAGATCCCATGATTCATTGATCTCGTTATACCAAAATGGGTCTAGTATAGTCTTGCGGAACGATATGAAGACATTTACTTTTCTTCGAGAGTCTACAGGACTTGAAGAAATCTCATTTATATTTTTTTCTCTCCTTTTTTATGCTATAACTTGATTTCAATTGGTATCTAATATCTTTCACTCTTCTGTTTGCAGATGGTTAATATACATTACAACAATGTTAAGCCAGCAACTCCCATTAATAAGCCAGAAGAGGATCCAGCCTCAAGAGGATATGGCCGAGGTGGGGGTAGAGGACGAGGAAGGGGAAAAGGCCGAGGGAGGGTAGCACTACTAGGGATGAAGCTCAAGCTAAGAATATACTCATAGCAAAGGCCCTTTCTGTATCTCCACTTGAGATTCAGGAGAATGAGAAAATCTAGGTTAAGGAGAATGCAGAAGTCAAAAGAGGTGCATAAGCTGGGATTATAAGACTTCCCCTTCTGGACCTAGCAATTGCTTAATAGGTTATGACCAGTTCCAAGGCCATTCTCATTGCTCCAGCTTTAATCATCGACCCTATTATAGCTGCAACCCTTAATATGGAGGGAGCTTTGGACACTGATACATTCTTTCATCCTTTTTTTAGCCCCGTGATGATTGGTGCTGGGCATGAGATATTGACCACGTTTCTAAAGTTGAAGCCTCATGTGTTCCAAGATTTAAAGAATGAGGATACCTATAAGTTTATCTTGGATCATTATGAGCTGTTTCACAAGTTGGGGCATTATGCATTAGCATGGAGTTGAGTTTGTGATCTTTTAGCTTCAAGGAGAGTTAAGTAGTGATGGAGTGTATGGACCTGTAAGTTAGGAGGTTAGAAATTTCAAAAGAAGTGGAATTAGAAATATTGCAGGTTAAAAGTACGAGACTCATTTACTACTCGTGGTTCAAACCATGGGTCATAAACAAGGTTTATGTATGGTGTTTAGGAAAAATGGAAAATTTACCAAGTGTAAGGGTCATTCATAAAAGGTCCCTATAGTCCGTAAATGGAGCTACGAACCGTAGAATGGACTTGTGGTTTGATGACTTGAGTTGGTAGAAAATATGACTTCTGAAGTTGGAACTACGATCAATAGAACGACTCATACTTAAGTCTATGGACTGTAGTTTGGTCTCGTATATGGGGCCTTGAACATTGGGAATTTGCAAAGTGTAGGAGGAAACCACTAAGAGTTTTTACAACCTGTAGTTCATTTTATGAGTCGTAGAATGGGGTCATAGATTGACCTTCAGAGACCATATTTCAGAAGTTTGAAAAACTGGACAGGGCAAAACCTATAGTGGCCAAGTTTTATGATCAAACTAGGGGTGGGCATGGTACGGTATGGTATAGTATTTAAACATTTGGTATGGTAATTTTGATTTTCGATATTTAAAAATACGATACCATATCCATAATCAAATTAGCTCGATATGGTTTGGTATTTCTAATTTCGATTTTGATATTTTACGGTATGGTTTTTCGGTAATCATAATTAATTTGACTTCAAATTAATATATTCATATAATAAGGAAGTATAACTTTAATAATATTAAAAATGTGTCAAGCTAATCAATTAAATGATCAAACACTATATACATTTTCAAGTTGTGAACAATGAATAATACAAAAGCTAATCAATGCTTTCAAATTTGTTTTTCTCAAAATTTTCTTCAATATGGTCAATAATGGGAGTGCCAACCAGACTGTCAGGGCTCTTC
>JAABOM020000012.1:17377697-17393433 GCA_011800125.2 Solanum clarkiae | reverse complement strand
AAAATATGTTGCAAACAACCTGGCACGCCCAGTGGGACAATCTCTAGCTCTCATCTCAACTTTTCAAGCATCAAGTAATATTGAAATGGCTTCTAAGAAGATCTCCCAATCCACTTCGTCTAAGGCTGTTGACTCCAAGTTCTCAGCACAGTATAGTATACTGATCACAGTAATACAGATATACTCCTTTTCTAGCATAGTATCTCAACACAATTGTATACAGATAAATCCAACACTTACAACAAGATCAAGGATACAATAAGTGCACAATCTCATAAACAATATACAACTACATCAATCAGATAAGATATGAGATGAAGTGGATGCCATGAGATGTATACAATGTAATGTAATGTCAAATAGTCGTGATGCATGTATGCCCTGTGATACATATCTGTTAACCATATATATGCCTCAGTCAAAATCCACGGGGGCCACACATGGACCATTTATCTGGGAACCATTCTCCTTCGACAATAACTGTCATATCTAGTCGAAACCATTTCCTTTTGGCTTTTCATTTCTTTTCTTTCTCTTTTCTTTTCCACTAGCCGGAACCTTTTCTCTTTGGCTTTTCCTCATCAATGGATCATCAAGCAAGCACATAATAATGACAAATTAATCAGGTTCAAAGAGATAGAATATGCAAGATGTACATATGCATCATGTATACAACAGTAGAAATCGAATAATTCTCAAGTGTCTCAATATCACCACAATATTAATATATCAATCATATCTCATATAAGTCTATCTCACTATCAATATCAAACGATTCACAAGATCACATAGGGTACAAATTTATAGTTAATTTATAAGTCAATATATTATAACAAGAACAATCATTCACCCCAAAATATTATGATCAAACCTATGATAATACAATTCTACCCTCAAAGTACTCAAATCCATATACATAGGAGTATACAAGGTTCATCCATACTTAACAAAAGGTTAGAAGTTCACTTGCCTCAAATAAAGTCTCGAAATCAAGAAGATATCGTCGTATTCTGCCTCCTACGATGCTCCAAATCACCATAAATCTATTAAAATATAACACCACAATCATATAAAGAATCTAACGATATTAAAATTAATTAATTTGGAGAGAAAGAATAAAATGGTCAAAAATTATCGAAAAACATAGTCAAAAACTGAAAATTAATGAATGAGAATGTTCTACACGTAATAAGGAGTTCAACGGTGAAAATGATTTCTAAAATGGAGCTAAGATGAAGAAGAAATCAATGATTAAAGATTAGAAATCTATATTCAAAAAATCCCCAAATTCCACTATTAAAACCCAAAAGTTAAAAACACAAATTAATCAATGAAAATAATAAAAATAGGTTATAAAATAATTACCCAATCAATTTTCCTTGAAAACCCACGAAAAATCTTTCTAGGAAGAAGCTTGAAGAGTTGAAAAGAGTTTAAATCACATCTTTTAAAAGGAGACACTATTCGGGCACTATATACACTCTGTTAATGCTGGTGGGACCCCGTGAACGCAGAGGAGAACTGGGTTCACCTCCGCGAATGCGAAGGACTGGACCGCAAACGTGAGGAAGGACCAAGTTCACCTTTGCAAACGCAGACCGCCTGGCGCGAAGCGGAGAGTAAGTGGGGCTACACCAAATGCCTTGCACCAGCAATGCACAACTAGAACCAAAGTCGAAATGGACACTCGGAACTCATCCGAAATCAGAAATTCACAAACCAAATATGTATTCATATTAGAAACAACAAGTCAAACTCAACAGAATGATCAAAATTCGATTTTATTGATGTAATGTATGTTTTCTATCTACTTTATATTTTCTATCATTTATCTATCCATTTGTAATTTTTTATTTTTATTTTTTGAGTTGAATCCAAATTGTGGTTATAAAATATGAATAATAATATTTTAAAATTATTGAGATTGAGCAAATCAAATTGAACGGATCATGACCTAATTCAAATTTTATTTCGTTTGAACCCAACTTGTTTGAGCCCAAAGTAAATTTGGACGAGTCATAATCCAACTCAATTTCTATTTCAACCTATTTTAACATCATCAATTTCAACCCAATTTACCCATTTAACATCCTACTCTACATTATGTTTTTCTCTTGATGTTAAGTAACATTTGTTTGGTAACAAAGATTAGTTTAAACTTTTTTCTTAATGACTTTCACATTCTCTGTTAAAAGTAGTTCAAGTTGTAAGAGTGGAATAAACATTCACACAGCGGAAGCACAATTTACAAGATCTAGACTTACATAAATATTCTGTTAATATAAAACGAAGGCAAGAAAATTTACTCTAGAAGCTTCTCGACAACTCAATTTTTGTGAAAGGATCCAGGACCACGAACTTCTATAGTTTTCTGGTTCACTGACTCAACTAACAACTTGTGTGGGAAATTTTCCTCTTTTTCAGAATGTTTTTTTTCTCCACTTTTCTTCCCCTATTTATTCTATTAGATGTAGAGAAGAAGAAGAAGATGGAAGACTAAGGAACCAAAATGGTTCTGACCTATTATGACCAAATTATGACCATTAACTTGGCTAACATCAATAGTCATAACCTCCAAAATAGCCAAAATGTTTTTCCTTTATTGAATGTTCAATATTTCATTTTTTAAAAATAAATGTTATATTTACCATCAAAAATGAAATATGTATGAAAAGTTATTTTTAAACTCTTTCCAGAATATTTTTTGTATTCTCCTGAGTTGACTAATGAACCAAACGCTATAGGGATCTTGGACTTATCATAGAGGCTCCCTATTATGATAATAATTCGTAATTGAAATTACTATCATATCATAATAAATTACAAACCATTCCACTTAAAGTTTGTAACTGAACTCCTCAACTTAATTTTAAAATTCATATTCATCACATCTTAGTCAAAAGGCTCTTTTAGGAGGATCTGGATGAGGTTGTGCGAGGCATACCGGAGACAAAAAAAATCTTCATTGGGGTGACTTTAATGGGCATATCGAGGCAACGAGTAGCGGGTTTGAAGATGTTCATGGAGGCTTTGGTTTTGGGAAGAGGAATGGAAGTGGGATGTCTCTCTTGGATTTTGCCAAAGCTTTTGAGTTAGTGATTGCTAAATCATGTTTCCCAAAGAGGAAAAATCACTTGATTACCTTTCGTAGTACGGTAGCGAAGACTCAAATAGATTACCTACTTCTCCGAAAGGGCGATAGAAGTCTATGTAAGAATTGCAAGGTTATTCTGAGTGAAAATGTTTCCACTCAACATAGGCTTTTAGTGATAGATGTGGAGATCAAGAGAGAAAAGACGAAGAAGGTTATGTATGCCCAACCTAGGATTAGATGGGGAGGCTTTACTCCTGCCTTTTCTCGCGAGATGGAAGAAAAGTTAAGAAACTTAGAGGCATGGAGTAGCGAAGGTAATGTGAACAGTATGTGGGACACGACTGTTGGTTGCATAAGAAAGGTAGCTATCGAGGTACTAAGGGTTTCAAGAGGGACCTTTGGTGGACGTCAGGGCGATTGGTGGTGGAATGATGAAGTTCAGGATAAAGTGAAAGATATGAAAGTCACTTACTCAGAGTGGTTAGAATGTAGGGATGAAGATGAAAGCAAAAGCTTAAGGTAATTTATAAGAAGGCCTAGTCAGAAGCAAAGATAGCGGTGACGAATGCTAAGTCTGCAGCGTTTGAGCATCTTTGTGAGGAGCTGAGTGATAAAGGCAGGGACAAGAGATTGTATAGGCTCACTAAAGTAAGAGAAAGAAAAGCTCGCGACTTGGATCAAGTGAAGTGCATCAAGGATGAGGAGGGCGAGGTGTTGGTGGATGACACTTCCATTAAATTAAGGTGACAAGTTTAGTTTCATAAACTCTTAAATGAAAAAGGAGATAGAGATATTGAGCTGGGTAAGTTGGCACACTCCGAAAACTTTTGTGATTTTGGGTATTGCAGGCGGTTCAGAGTTGAGGAGGTAAGATGAGCTATTAGTAGGATGAAGAGCGGGAGAGAGATCGGGCCCGATGTGATTCCGGTAGACTTTTGGAAGAACATGGTCAAGGATGGCATTGAGTAGTTGACTAAATTGTTCAATGTTATTATGAAGATGGCCAAGATGCCTGATGAATGGAGGAGGAGTACAATGGTTCCATTGTATAAGAATAAGGGAGATATTTAAAACTGTAACAATTACAGGGGTATCAAGTTGTTAAGCCACACCATGAAGGTTTGGGAGAGAGTAGTGGAAATGAGGGTGTGAAGAGTAATATCTATCTTGGAGAATCAGTTTGGATTCATGTCGGGCGGTCGATTACTGAAGCAATTCATCTTATTCGGAGGTTAGTAGAGAAATATAGGGAAAGAAAGAAGGACCTTCATATGGTATTCATTGATCTCAAGAAGGCTTATGACAAAGTCCCAAGGGATGTCTTATGGAGGTATCTAGAGGTGAAATGTGTCCCAGTGGCATATATCAGGGTAATTAAGGACATGTACAATGAAGCCAAAACTTGAGTAAGAATGGTGGGAGGAGACTCAGAGTATTTTCCTGTTGAGATGGGACTCCATCAAGGATCTGTTTTGAGCCCTTTCTTATTTGCCTTGGTGATGGATGAGCTGACGCGATCTATCCAGGAGGAGGTACCATGGTGTATGCTATTTGTAGATGACATAGTACTGATCGATGAGACTCGTACTAAAGTTAATGATAGGCTGGAGACCTGGAGACAAGCTTTGGAGTCCAAAGGATTCAAATTGAGTAGGATCAAAACTGAGTATTTGGAGTGCAAATTCAGTGTTGAGAGGGGTGAAGCAAACTTTGATGTGAAGCTTGCCACTCAACCTATCCCTAAGAGGGAAAACTTTAAGTATCTGGCCATCATCCAAAGTAGTGACGACATCGATGATGATGTCACATATGGTATTGGGGCAACATGGACTAAATGGAGGCTTGCCTCTGGAGTTTTATGTGACAAGAAGATACCACTTAAACTCAAAGGCAAGTTTTATAGAGTGGTGGTTAGACCATCGTTGATATATGGGGTGAAGTGTTGACCAATAAAGAATGCACATGTTCAGAAGATGCATGGCGCAGAGATGAGGATGCTGAGATGGATGTGTGGCCACACCAGGAGTGATAATGTTAGGAATGAGACCATTCGGGAGAAGCTAGAGGTGGCCCCGGTAGTAGAAAAGATGAGGGAAGCCAGACTGCAATGGTTTGGACATGTGCAGAGAGGAGTATCGATGCTCTTGTTAGGAGGTGCGAGAGGTTAATTTTGGGATCTACACGGAGGGGTAGAGGTAGCCCGAAGAAGTACTGGGGGGAGGTGATTAGACATGATATGGCGGAACTAGATCTCACTGAGGGCATGACCTTAGACAGAAAGAAGTGGAGGACGCGAATTAGAGTAGCAGGCTAATTGGTAGGGTTAAGTGGATGCTTGGCCTTGGGGTAAAGTAGGGTTAGGTGGAGGACATGTTTCATACGTTATCTCTATCTGTCGTATTATTTTTTATCATATTTACATACTGCTATGTGTTATTTATTATTAGTCGCCATTTTTGTTCCCTTTCCTTTCCTTTTTGTCATATCTAGTTCTTTCTGCTTATGGGTTTTGAGATGAAGGTTCCCAGGAAACAGCCTCTCTACTTCTATGAGGTAGTGGGAAGGTCTGCGTACATTCTACCCTCCCCAGACCTCACTTATGGGATTTCACTGGGTATGTTGTTGTTATTGCATATTCATTACATCTTATTTTAACTCCCCGTGTTAGAATTACCGATACTAATCAATAAATCAAATTTTTTGAAAATAATTTAATTTATTGACTAAGTCAATCCTTTATTACTCTACTTAACTTATTTCACATGACGGATATTAAAACCCACCTGCAGGGTTTTCACATGAAAACTTATAAGTAACCGTAAAAGGGTGTCTTCAACTCGGGACCGAGACACGGTTCTATCAACTAACTATTATTTCACTAATGCAATTTGTCATTATCCAATCTATTAGGATATTATCAACTCATTGAAAAAGTCTCACCTTTCAATAGATTAAAATAATAAATCAAATCACATAGATCATAATAATTATATCAAGATTAAGAGTATAAGTACATGTAATAAACTTGAGAATTTATTTATAAAAATTCAAAACATAAATAAATTTCTCCAATTGATCCGTTCAATACATACAGAATGTACTAGCACAAGAAGTCGGAGTTTAACCACTCTCATAATCAAGATGAAATTATATTTAATCTTGTGCTATAATCAATCAAGATGTTAGTCCCATTTCATCTTTGATTGTGAACAATAATTTATAACTTATATGAACCGATAATTTTAATCTTTCGTGTATGAGTTAAAATACTTCATACACAAAATTATCTATAATATAAGTAAAGGACACATATATGTACAAAATAATCTATTTAAATCAAGACTTATTATAACAATACAAATAGTCTTTACAAGGTATTCAAATGCCATAATACAAACAATCTCCCACTTAGACTTATAACCATGTTGCAACAATTTTAACACCCATTTCTTCTATGTGATTATCGAAGACCTTTTGAAGTAAGACTTTTGTAAATGGATCCGCCAAATTGTTCTTCGATTCAATCTTCAAAACTCTTAGATCACCCCTCTGAGTTATATCACGAATCAAGTGATATTTTCTCTCAATGTGTTTACTTCTCTTGTGGCTATGTGGTTACTTCGCGTTTGCAACTGCGGCACTATTATCACAATAGAGTGTGATTGGTGATCGAAGGGACTATAGGAAGCTTCTGAGCCAAACAACCTCCTTAGCCGCCTCAGAGGCAGCCACATATTCAGCTTCCATAGTGAAATTAGCAACACGACTGCTTGATACTCCTCCATATCACGGCTCCATCCCAAAGTAAACACATATCCCGAGGTTGATTTTCTTGAATCTCTATTCGACTGAAAATATGAATTTTTATATCCAATAGGTACAAGATTTCTAGGATTAAAAACAAGCATGTAATCCCTAGTTCTTTTCAGATACTTGATTATATGCTTAACCGTTGTCCAATATTCTGGTCCAGGATTAGATTGAAATATGCTAACCATGCCTACAATAAAACTGATATCTAGTCTAGTACATAACATAACATACATGAGACTCCCTACAGCAGAAGCATAAGGGACTGCCTTTATTCTCTCTATCTCATCAGTCATTTTGGGTGACTGATCCTTTGATAAAGTAATTTCATGTCTAAAAGGAAAAAATTCCTTTTTTGGAATTTTGCATGTTAAACCTTGTAAGAATAATGTCTATATAAAGCGCTTGAGACAAGCCTAATATCCTTTGTTTACAATCTCACATAAGCTTGATCCCAAAGATATGAGCTGCTTCTCCCAAATCTTTCATATCAAAATGAAACGACAACTATTTTTTAATCGAATTTAGCATGCTCACATTGTTTCCTATGAGCAAAATGTCATCCACATACAGAATAAAAAATGTTACTCCATCTCCCTCCCACTTTGTATAAATGCATGATTCATTTTCAAGTTGATCAAAATCAAAAGTTTTAATCGACTTGTCAAAATAAATATTTCATGCCTTAGACATTTGTTTCAATCCATAAATGGATTTTTTAAGCTTACAAACCATGTGTTCATTGCCACTTTCTATGAAACCCTCTAGTTGTGCCATATAGATCTACTCATCAAGACTTTCATTCAGAAAAGTCATCTTGACATCCATTTGCCTGATCTCATAATTATAATGAGCAGCTATGAATAAGAGAATTCTATTGGATTTAAGCATGGCTACTGACAAAAAAGTTTCCTCATAATCAATTCCTTCTTTTTGAGTGAACCCTTTCGCAACAAGCCTAGCCTTATAAGTTTTCACCTTTCTATCCACACCTCTCTTTTTCTTGAAGATCCACTTACACCCACTGGTGGTTCTACAAGATTTCAGACTTGATTAGAGTACATAGAGTCCATTTCAAATTTCATAGCAACAATCCACATTTTAGTATCTGTATCATGTAGTGCTTCGACATAATTTAACGGTTCTGTATTAGGCTCTTCAGGGATTCTATCATATGATTCTCCCATGAGAGTAAGCCTTTCAAGCTTTCTAATAGCTCTCCTGTTACAATGACTAGCGACTACAGGATCGGCTACTTCTTGAACTAAGGGCAGATCACTCTGTATGTCCTCCTAAATAGGTTCTCCCACAATGGCAGACTGCCTAACATTTCTCCCTCTACTTTGTGGTAGTGACACGTTAGGAGTTGGCTCGAGTGCAGTTTCGTGCACTACATCAGCCACAATTTATTGCCTATTGACATGTCTCCCAGCACGTGATCATAATGGAATGTCAACAACCAATTGTGGAACCTGTTCTGTTGACTCACGAATAGTTACTCTTTGGGACAATTCCTGTAACACAAGGTTACTTCTAGGAACATGGTTTATTAAATAGTCCTGTTTTAAAAACTTGGCATTTGTAGAAACAATCACCTTTTGTTCCTTAGGACAAGAAAATAAACCTCCTTTAGTGCCTTTTGAATATTCAATGAAAATGCATACTTCTTTCTAGATTTCAATATATCCGTTTTACTTTTTAGCACATGTGTTGGACAACCTCAAATCCGAATATGTCGTAGACTAGGGTTGCAGTCATTCCAGAATTCAAATGACATTAACGGGATAGATTTGGAAGGAACCAAATTCAAAATGTAATTCACAGTTTCCAAGGCATAACCCCAAAAGCTATAAATCAGAATAACTCAACAATGATCTAACCATTTTCAAAAGAGTTTTATTTCTATGTTCTGCCACACCATTTTGTTGAGGTGTTCCTGGAGCAGAATATTGAAAGTAATTTTCTTTTCTGATAAGTATCGAATAAATTCAGCAGAAAGGTATTCACCGCCACGATCAAATCGTAATGTTTAAATATGTTTACCATGTCATTTTTTCGTTTCAACCTTAAATTCTTTGAATTTTTCAAAGCACTCAGATTTACGGCATAACAAATAAACGTATTCATATTTTGAGTAATTATAAGTAAAGGTTACGAAATATTCAAAACGACCTCGTTCTTGTATATTCTTCAGGCCACACAAATCAGAATGAACTAATTCCAACTTATTAGTGGCTCTATTCCCTTAAGAAGGGAAAGATCTCTTCGTCATTTTGTCTTTTAAACAGGATTCACAAGTTGATAGTGTCTCTACTTTCAATGAACTCAAAGGTCTATCAAAAATCAACTGTGAAATACAACTAATATTAATATGACAAAGACGTAAATGACATAAGTAAGTAGGACTCAATCCAGGAATACACCTTCTTTTGTTGGAAACATTAATATTATTAATTTCACACATAATAAATCATGCATTCTTGGAGCACGATGGAGAAAAAGGTTATTTTGCTTAATAATAGAACAATTATTATTAAAGAAAACTGAATAACCAACATCCATTATTTTCGAAATTGAAATTAAGTTCCTCCTTAGCGAAGGTACATAAAAGATATTATTCAAAACAAGAACTTAAAAGGACTAAAAGAAATAGAAACAACTCCAATAGCTAGGGTTGGTGCTGATTCTCCATTGGCTTGAAAAACAGAGACTTCATTTTCACTTAGTTATCGTGTCACCTGAAATCCCTGCAAAGAGATGCAGACATGATCAGTGGTTCCCGAATCTACAACCCATAATTGGATAGAAATAGCCGCTAAACAAGTTTTAATGATATTAAGAAAAGAATTACTTTATTTTTTAGTTTAGCCTGCAGGATAGGGCATTAACTCTTGTGATGTCCAGGCTGTTTACAATGGAAACACTTACCTTTTCGCTTGGATACACCACGCTTGGTTCCTCCTGGTGCCACAACTTTTCGAGGCTTCTACTTCTTGTTATTTTGGGCTTTCACCGATTTAGAAGAAGATGGGTCAGCCGTGTCTAGCAACATCGCAGTTGGAGTTTACTGCTTGATGATGGTCTCTGTTGCCTACAATTCCTTCAACAATTTCGTCAATGACAAGTCCATCTTGTTCATGTTATAAGTCAGGCGAAATTGTTGAAAACTGTCCGGCAAAGTCTGAAGGACCATCTCAACTTGAGACTCCTTATCAATCTCAGCACTAAGTATTTACAGTTCATTCAAGTAACTCATCAATTTCGGCACATGCTCCCGAATCGAAGAACCTTCAGCCATTTTTGTGGTTAAAAATGTCTTCATAGAAGTCTTCTTGGAAGCACGATTCTGCTCCCCAAACATCTCTTTGAGAGATGCGACCATATCGTAAGCAGAAGACATTGACTGATGTTGATATCGCAAGACATTCGCCATTTAGACAAGAATGTAGCACCTTGTCATCTCATCAGATTTTACCCACTTATCATAGGTCTTAACTTCTCCAGGAGTAGGATCAACAGGTTTAATTGGACATTCCTCAACTAATACAAACTTATAGGTCTCGACAGTAAGAACAATATCCAAATTTCTTTTCCAGTCCACATAATTAGGAACTTCCAATTTATTTTGATTCAAGATAGTAGTTGAAGGATTGAAGGAAGACATACTTAGTTTGAGAGATAAAAGAAAAATAGATCATTAGACATATGCTACAGTAAAAAACAACCACAAGACACATATAATCATGCATATGAACAGTTAGAATCATTAGTGAAACTTAACTATTTCAGCAAATATATGAGCATATTAAGGTATATAACCACTTAAAACAGAAACATGACCAACTCAGTTAGAGAGTAATTTGTTCAATTTAGGTAGACATATACTCATTCTTTTGAACAATGAATTAACAAGCAACTTAGTTGGGGAAAGTTAAACTAGTCATCAAATCAAAATAATATAACAAATAACGCACAATTAACATGTTTATCTGATGGGGAAAAGGACCAAAGTCCATATAGAAACATACATAGCTGTTGTAAAACAGTTTTAAAATCAGAAAACATCAACCCTTGCAACCCCACAGTGTTAGAAATTTTATTTTCAAAAATTTTAAATTTTTAAAAAATAAAAAATGGCCAAAACCCATCTAAACGACATTTTTTGACCAAAAACCAGCATACACCATAGCACAGTGATGGGTATTGCTCAGTGGGTCATTTTCAACGAACCAGCAAAAAATCAGATCAATTAGAGTTCGTAAAAATTGAAAAATTTCAATATTGATCAAATTTGACAATCATTGTCAGTTTTATGATGAGGGTAGATCAGACAGGTTATTCAACATGGCCCAATCACTGCGCTACTGGTTGTCGCATATTAAAAGCAATTGTGATTGGGCAAAGTCTAAAAACTAGATAGATTTTCCTCAATCGTAAAAAACTGTTTCTCTAGTTATCCGAAACTGTAAATTTTAGGGAAAAACTATAATTCTAACCAAGATTTCTCGAGCTTGATGATGTTAAAAGAAACATTATTGAAACAATCATGGTTGGGAAAAGTTAAAAAACATTACAGATTTTTCGTTAATCCATAAAAAGTATGTCTATTTTGGACGAAAACATCAACAATCAAGAGCATAAAACATAGAAGCAGATAATCAGGTTCACTGTTATTTTCTTGAAACATGCTCTTGTTGAACAGCATTATGTAAACATAGTCCAATTTAAAATACAAAAATCTATGCTCCGAAATTATTAAAACCAAGAACTAAACTTATTCTTTGAAATTCCTTAAATCAAGAACAGAAAATTTGCAAATTCGATTCTAAATCACATTAACAGTTTATATAAGGAGACTACTAATACCTATTGTAAGAGTGAAATAAACATTCACGCAGCGGAAACATAATTTACAGGATCTAGACTTACATAATATTCTGTAAATGTAAAATGAAGTCAAGAGAACTTACCTCTCGAAACTTTTCGACAACTTGATTTTTGTGAAAGGAACCACGATCACGAACTTCTATAGCTTTCTGGTTCACTGACTCAACTAACAACCTGTGTGGGCAAGTTTTTCTCTTTTTCAGAGTGCTTTTTTTCCTTCACTTTTCTTCCCCTATTTATTCTATTAGATATAGAGAAAAAGAAGATGGAAGACTAAGGAACCAAAACGGTTCTGGCCTATTATGGCAAAATTATGACCATTAACTTGGCTAACATTAATAGTCATAACCTCCAAAACAGCCAAAACATTTTTCCCTTATTGAATATTCAATATTTCATTTTAAAAAAAAAATTATGTTTACCATCGAAAAAGAAATATGTATGGGAGGTTATTTTTAAATTCCTTCCAGAATATTCTTTGTATGATCTTGAGTTGACCAATGAACCAGACGCTATAGGGACCGTGGACTTATCAATAGAGGCTCCCTATTATGATAATAATTTGTAATTGAAATAACTATCATATCATAATAAATTACAAACCATTCCACTAAAAAGTTTGTAATTGAACTCCTCAACTTAATTTTAAAATCCATCATCACATCTTATTTTAACTCCCCGTGTTAGAATTATCAACACCAATCAATAAATCAAATTTTTTGAAAATAATTTAATTTATTGAGTAAGTCAATCGTTTACTACTCTATTTTTACTTATTTCACATGACGGATATTAAAATCCACCCACAGGTTTTCACATGAAAACTTATAAGTAACCGTAAAGGGGTGTCTTCAACTCGGAACCGAGACACGGTTCTATCAAATAACTATCATTTCACTAATGCAATTTGTCATTAACCAATCTACTAGGATTTTATCAACTCATTGAAAAAGTCTCACCTTTCAATAGATTAAAATAATATAAATCAAATCACATAGATGATAATAATTATATCAAGATTAAGAGTATAAGTACATGCAATGAATTTGGGAATTTATTTATAAAAATTCTGAACATAAATAAATTTCTCTAATTAGTCCGTTTAGTACATATAAAGAGTCGGAGTTTAACCACTTCCATAATCAAGATCAAATTATATTTAATCTTGTGCTACGAGCAATCAAGATGTTAGTCCTACTTCATCTTTGATCGTGAACAATAATTTATAACTTATATGAATCGATAATTTTAATTTTTCGTGTATGAGTTAAAATACTCCATACATAAAATTATCTACAATATAAGTAAAAGACACACATATGTACAAAATGATTTATTTAAATCAAGACTTTATTATAACAATATAAATAGTCTTTACAAGAGATTCAAATACTATAATATAATTATATGATTAATAATATATCCCAACACATATTACGCCTATGTGAAAATGCTACCCCATCTTGCCTTCTCCATAAAGTTTTTCACATTTGTTTAACAAAATCAATGAGTGTGGAAACGTCCTTTTTCTTTTAATTATATCACTCAAGCAATATGACAGTAAAAAGTAACAATACAAATGTGTGTAAATTATAAAAACGAAACAAAGTAGATTATTTCACATTAGCACTTTTGTGCACTAATGTGATCGATCAGAAGTGATCTTATTACACGAATAGCAAAAACCTCGTTAATAAAGAGAAAGGTCCAGATTTCTACAATTCTTTGACAAAATATGTTTGTCCTCTCTTTTAAATAGGACCAATTCATTGCAAAGAATAGTAAGCTATAATTTGGATCATCTTTTTACCACTGAATAACATAAATAAATCTATTGAAGAAAACCTACAGCAAAATTAGAAGTCATTAAAGTCCTAGATAGACATAGTGACCACGTCTATTATTGATATGGCCTACAAAGCATTTGTAACATACAACAAGGCTGCATTTTGTAGAAAACCTTGATCCTCTCACATACTAGCAGCTCCATGTTGATTTTAGACTCTTGTCATAAAATCAAGAATCATTTGTCTTGTGTTACTAAGTTTCTTTCCCATGTTTTGGATGGCAGGTATTAGTACATCAAAACCTTAAAAAAGAAATTCTAATATAGCAAGTTCAACTTTGTAAATAATGGAGAGATAAGAGAGAACGAGTGAAAATGTCCGCAACTAATACATAGAATCTGTAACTAAAATAAGTTGGAGTGATGAATTCTGAGGTCTGGTTGACTCCTGCACTTTCCTTGTAGGTGGTAGGGAGACTAGATGCTCGTAAATTATCCGCATAATAGTAATATTTTCATAGTTTATTACCAAGAAGCTACTAGGTAATGATCAACTACATGTCTAGAGCAGAGCAGCACCAATCATACATTTAATCTACTCATGGATACAGTTTCTTGGAAGCATACAGTGGCCAGATCTTGCTTTCAAAAGCAGTAAAATTGAAGGGGAAAAAGGGGGAGGAGATTATGAACAAGAGGAACAAACAAAAAAAAAAGAAAAGAAAAGGCCTGTCAGGGAGAAGAGGCTCCTTTGAAGATGAGAAAGTTTAGAGTCTCCAAAGTGAAATAGATAAATGTTCCTTTAGTATGAGTGAAGAAACACCCAAAGTTTGATCCCACCACACACTGCCATCCACCTCCATAATTCTTGTCAAATTCCTGCAATTAATTTTTTTTAAAAAAACTTAGATATAAATTTCCCCCAAAACATAAACTTTAGTACATTAGTATGAAAAAAATTGAAACTTTTGTGAAGAATGTGGAGACCTTCTTGATGTAAGCAGCAATGGATTTGCAATCTAAGACATCATAAAGATCAAGAGCTTGAGAAGCAGATGACATGGCTTGGATCTGCATCTTTACTGGCATGTCTGTGTCTTCAATCAATGCTTTGCCTTCTAACATGATCTTTTCCTACCTACACTGACTTTGAAAGGAACAAGAAAGAAGAAGAGGATGTTTAAGTGTGAAAATCAAGAAAGAAAAGCCCCCTGCACTATACAAATTGTTCATCCCAATCTCTTTTTAATATAAAAGTTCAATTAATACAAAAATAAATATAAAAAAATTTCAAATAATTCAAATTTTAAAAAATTTAATTATTTTAAAATTTTAAAAAATCTTTATAAATTTAATTAATTGGAGAAAGAGGGAATATAATGCCTCCAAATGAGGTGGATACAAAATTGTGAGGTTTCATGATTAAATGTTGGGAAAATATAAAAATATTACTTCTGTTTTTAAAAAATGTATCGGTTTTTGTAACAATTAAACAATAATTAAGATTAAATTTAAAGTTTATATTTTACGTTCTGTTCTAGTACTTTTCGTCCATTGTTACTTTACTCCTATTCTAAATGTATAATACATTTTATTTATGTAATACAACGAATCAAATAATTAGTTAAAAAAATATTAACATAACTAGGTTACTGTTATTAATAAAATATATTTTATACTATTCTTTATATTATCGTCTCGAGCAATAGAATTATACGTGGAAATTAACAAAAATATACAATCTGATTAAAATAGTACGCGATTATAAAAATTTTTTAAAATAAAAAGTAAAAAAGAGACATGTTTCCAAATGTAAAGGAGACATGTGGTGGGTGGCCGTGGTTAGGTGTCGTGTTCCTCCTCACTTTAAGGACAACTTTTTAAACATTATTCTAATGTTTCTACGTCATATCCTCTTGAGAACGATGTTCAGGATAAACTCCCTGAGGCCTCAAATAATCCATTTATTCATTTTCATCTATTTTTATTTTCTTCGTTTTTTTTTTTAAAATTATTAACAAAAATAAGCTCTACTTTTCTGTTATTCTTTCTTTGACTTGGTTTTTATATGTTAATTTCAAGAGCAAAGTTATATTCACTCAAAAATAATTAAATAAATATTTTTGTTGAAATTTATTTTTAAATATATAAGTTAAAAT
>JAABOM020000012.1:17355176-17376932 GCA_011800125.2 Solanum clarkiae | reverse complement strand
TATTTCTGCTTACGGGTTTTGAGATGAGGGTTTCCAGGAAACAGCCTCTCTACTTTTATGGTAGTGGTAAGGTCTGCATACATTCTACCCTCCCCAGACCCCACTTGTGGGATTTTACTAGGTATGTTGTTGTTGTTGTTGTTGTTGTTACTTTTTTCAGTGACTGCAATGTATTGGTTGCTGCATACGCTGAACACTTAAGCGACATGATTCGAGTCCAAACTGATCGTCTGAATGCAGAGTATCTTCATAAAAGGTATATCACATTGTTATGAAAATATGATACTGACAAGACGCACGGAGGTTATGTTAGTGAGAATAACGATGCACCTAGACCTAGAGATGTTTTCATTATGCCGAACACGGAGAGTATTGTAGACATTTCTTAGTATATGTGTCTGTTATTGTTTAATTGAATCCATGAGCAACATGTTGAGACTATTAAAAGGCAAACTTTAATGCCTTGATTTTTTATTTGAAGATTGTTTTTTATTGGACTTTTGAAACTCAACTTGTGCATACAGTTAATTTAAACTATCTTTTTATGCATATATGATACCTCCAACATAGGATTTCAATCATTCATACTTTATTTATTTTAAACCTTATAGATTTTTTCATCAGACACAGGTACATAACTTAAGTATCAACACTTTGAATAAAATATCTTAGTTCATCTTATGACACAATAGCTTCTATTGATTTGCAATGTAACATGGACAAAAAGAATCTAACTTTGATACTTATACAAAGTATCATGACAATATAACTTGTTCATTGTACACGTACAATCTTGCTGGCTTGATATTTATGGTTCAAGTTCCCATACAGTCAAACCAATTATTTTTGATTTGGTGTCAATATGTAGATACTATGAGCACATTGATCAATCACAACGAAAAAAATTGCATTAGACATCAACTATATGCAAAAATCATGTTCAATCAAACATAGATACTTAATTTAATTTGATTTACATAGTTTCCATGAGTATCGGTAAAGAGCAACAAAAGGATTAATAGTTGTCATCAACAAAAGTAAGTAGATGAAGTTAAAGGTGCATATTGGGTTGTGCATATTGCAACTACTCTATAAACACAGATACTTAATTTAATTCGATTTACATAATTTTCATGGGTATCAGTGAAGAGCAACAAAAGGCTTAATAGTTGTCATCAATAAAAGTAAGTAGATGAAGTTAATTGCTGCAATGCTTTTATATCTAATCATGTGGAAATATTAGTTATAAATTTTATAATATTTTGCTTTTTACAGTAGAATTGAGTAACTCCATCTTTTGCTTATTCCTCATAGCATATTCTCCACTTTTTGCTTTGCTGCATTGGCTTAGAACTACTAAAATTTTTCATTGTCACTATTAACTCTATCTTTTTCATCTCCTAGATCCTCTACTTCTATTATATAATTTGGTATCAATAGGTTTTCCTTATATTCCTCAAGTGGGACATGTTGTCTTTCGCTGGTTCTTCCCAAAATAGCAGAATGAATTTAGGAGAGAGAAACGAAAAAGAAAAAATTAAATTAAGGTATTAAATGTGAAAGAATAGAAATTAATGATGATTGACATTGATTAGACTCTTACACAATAAATTAGGTGTAATAATAGCTTTGAAGTAAAAGGATAACCGGTTAAGTATCAAAAATAAAGTGAGAGAAACGAAAAGTCGGGATGTTTGCAATTTTTCTAAAAGGAAGGGAATACTAAAGATTTTGAATAATAAAGTCTTTTATTTATGTAATTTTTTCTTTTCTTTATGGGATATAAAACAAGTAGTCCAACCCATTAGTACATGGGTCGCAGGCCTTATTGGGCCAACCCACATTTTTATCCATATTTTTTTTAATAAATTTTTAAATTAAATTATAATTTCACAATATTAAAATAAATAGCATCAAGAAAATATTACATAGTATTAGTGTTACTATTACCCCCTCCTTCATCTTTACTTGTCCGCTATACTATTTTGAGATGTTAAATAATACTTGTCCACTTTATGAAATCAAAAGATAATTCCACACTAAGTTTCTAGTTTACCCTTATAATTAATTATAATTATTTTCTTGTTACATTTTTCAAGATATTGTATTTATTATGTTCAAAGAGTGATTCAGTAAAATTATTCATATTATTTATTATTTTTAATCTCTGTGCTAAGTCAATAAGGGAAAAGTAAAGATGAATGGGGGAGTACATATTATAAAGTATAATTTGTGTGTAAGTTTTTTTAATATTTAAAAATTTTAAATGAACTTTGAGTTTGACCTCTTATTATTTTTAATACTCTATATAATTTTAATTTTTAATTATTTTTAATTCGGTCCACCGGTCGCCCCAACCCATATTGCAAAAGCCCCACAATCAGCTGGTTTATTCAGGTCAGGCTAAAAAGCTTATTTTTAAATGTGCTTCAAAAATCATAGCCCAGCCCTGCTAAATTAAGGGTTAGGTCAGACCAGCCTAACTGGCATAACTCATATTGACGGCTCTACTTTTATATTTTAGCTTTAAAATGCTTTTTTTTTAATCTGAAAATGCCATCATTATACTCCCCCTGTCCCATTTTATGTGTCACCATTTGACTTGACACAATAGAAAAAAAAAAGGAAGACATTTAAAATTTGTAATCTAAATCATTCATAGATATTTGTGTGGTTGAAAATATAAAATGAGAGTTTTAAAGTTAAATTTTTTCTAATTCTAGTACTATTAACATTCTTTTTTGGACAGACTAAAAGGGAAAGAATGTTCTGTTTTTAAACCAAGAAAATCCTGTGAGAGTACTCCTCTCAATACAAATTCTAGGAAAGCTTTAAAGTAGGGAGACTCTCCCTTTACAAAGAAGAATAGAACAAGAAAACTAACGACTTAAAAAGGAACACTACGCTCAAGGAGGTTGTTTAATTCTTCCTGACTTCCTTCTTCTGAAATTAAGCATGCCCAGTTTATCCATCAAATATACCCCTTTAACCTTAGAAGGTAACTGCTGATAAGTGTAAAAATGATGAGAAATATCATATCTGTTGTTCTACTTAGACAATAGAGTGTTTTATAAATTGGGACGGAGGGAGTATTATATTATGATTGAGATCATTTCCGCGTCACTCTCTATTTTACTTATCAATGTCAACTAGATAAGCATGGTCATGCTTAGCACAGCCCAACATGGTTAATTTTGTAGTATCTTCTTTATTTACTACAAGTATATTTACTTAGTAATTTTTGCACTAATAAGAAATAATTCTTTCAATTCAAGATCTAAAGAAGCAGCTTTAACAAAGACAATATATGTGGTAGGTTTTAAGTATACACTAATGAATTGTATCAGGCTATTTAGCACTTTAAAATATAAAAAAATATTTATATCTCAATATATTGAGTATACACTCTAATCATGTTTCATTAATTTCTAGCAACACAATAGTCTTAGCTTAGATTGTTAGTCTGTATAATATCATCACAAAACAAGGTATGAGAAACTTCACAAACAACAATAAAACACTCCGTAAAATCCCATAAAGTGGGATCTAAAGAGGATAGAGGGTACGCAGATTTTATCACTATCTCATAGAGATAAAGAGGCTGTTTTCGAAAAACCATCAACTTAAATGTATCAGCTCCAAAAGAAAAGAAGAAAACAATACATATAAAGTAAAGACTAAAACAAAGAGCAATATAAATTCTACAAGGAAAGACAATAAATATCACACTCCCGAAGTATACCATTGACGTGATATAACACCTCCCAAAGTGATTTGAAATGCTCTTATAATAGATTTCTAGCATAACACTTTTTTAACTCTTATAATGAAGTTTAAAAAAAAGCACGAGAAAAAAATCAAAATAATAACTCATTGATGAACTTATAAAAAAAAAAAAAAAAAAAAAAAAACTTGGAAGCAAAAGATTTGTATATTTATTTCTATTACCTGCAAAATATGTTGTACAGAAAAGTAGTAGTTCAAACTTTAATGTCTACCATAGTAGTATTTCAATAACAGGTTAGGGTTATGGATTATGAATTGGGTCAAATTTAATGAATATCCTAGTTATCAAACTTAGGAGGCAGAACTAGTGTCGTTGTTAACTTGGAAGGGTATTTATGGTCTCTTAGAATAGAGGCAGAGGTATTTTTAGTCCCAAAATATAACGGAGAATATAAATGATCTATTCGCATAATTTGAGAGTAATTTTGACCCTTTTCAAAAAAAAGATGAACATTTGATGTTGAGAGTGGGATTTGAACCCACGCCCTTTCGGATCAGAACCTTAATCTGGCGCCTTAGACCAACTCGGCCATCTCAACAACTGGTATGTTAAGGCACGGTCTATGTAATATTAATGTACAATATTTTATTTTTTATTTTTTGGTTTTCCATATGAAAGGTATCCACACCGTGGTGCATAAATTAGCCGCTATCACAAACGGAAATTTTGGTGAAGAGCAAACAATTGCACCATGCTTATTGTCAATCTTGATTTTGCTGAATATAGCATTACTCATTCATAATGATTCAGTCATCCACTGCTAAGAGGATTTTTTTCATGTTTTATGCAAATGCATGTGCCCATCCTGACAATATACCGGAAAAAGTGCAATTGGAAAGTAAAACACAAAGCTGTCGAGTCTAGTACAAAAATAATAATAAAGAGATAGTAACGCAAATATTAGTAATACATAGATTATATTTTATTAAGTGTTTGGTTCATTGCTTCACATCTAATCTTGTGTTTGGTTTAAAACTCTTCAAAAATTTCTTTCCAATTATATCCTTGAATTATTATCGAATTTTCTATTTCATGAATCACAGTAGATTATTTTTTTTGTGTGTATCTTCTAACTAGTTAGGAGAACGATAATTTTGTCATCATATTTACTATTTACTCACTTGAATTATTTGAGAATAACTAATTGTGATCTTAATAAATTCATCACTAATAACACGCCAATTTTTAACATCATTGGACTTTGTTTTGTATCAATAAAATCACTCAACTAAATTAATTATTAAAAAAAAATCACATGGCAAAATATTTTTGGTCTATTATGTAAATATAAAATTATTTTCCATCAGTCTCGGATGGAACCAAAGATTCACTATTTTTTGGCTTTGGGGTATGATGAAATAAAGCAAAATGACTCTTCAAACTGTCTGCGCTTCTTTCAGTTGTGAATTAGCAGTTAGTCAATGCAACTTTCGATGCTCATCATGAGTCATCCGGAAACAGTCACGCTATGTTTTTAAACATAGGGGTCAGGCTGCGTACATCCGACCCCCCCTTACCCCGCAGTGGGCGGGAGCCTTTGAAGCATTGGGATAATGTTGTTGTTGTTGTATGTAAATATAAAACCAAAAATAAATATAATTTTTAAAATTTGACATGATAAATTTATTTGTTTTTATACTATGAAAATATGAATCCACAAATAAATAAATTTTGTAAGATAATTTATTTAAATAAATTTACTAGTACAAAACTATGAATATAAAACATAAATCAAGAAAATAAAAAAAAATAAAAGAATTTGAGGGATATTTTTGTCTTTACATATAATCTCGTGGTGTTAATTAATACCACATGGGAGATATTAATTAATACCATGCATAAAATATTAACTAATACATGAATTAGTTAATACATAGATCCAAATTTCTATCAAATATGATATTAATTAATAGCAATAACTAATCCATAGATTATTTTCTCTAATACATCCTACCAAACGGCTCCTTAATGATTTGCAGGTTGATGATTATCCCCCACACTACTACTCGGCATGTGATAAATCAAAACCGGTACATTGTATCCAAGGGTGTGACTTACAGTGATTAGCGAAAGGAGGGAAAACGACCTTGGGAGGCCAGGGATCAAATCCATCCCACATCAAAATAGCTGAAAGAGTTGACGGTAGTCAACAACAACATATCCAGTGGGATTGGGGAGGGTAGAATGTATGCAGACCTTTGTAGAGGTAGAAAGACTGTTTCCTGGGAAGAGTTGACGATACTCATCAACAAGAATTAGAAAGCACAACATCATGAACTACATCTACCAGAAACAGTTTATGATCAGCACTGCAAGCAAGTTTGCTTTGAAGAACTCAAATAAGATACTTATACTGCATATAGAATCAGAGTTGTTGAACATGAATTACTGGTGAAAGTTGGAAGGAATGGAGAGCTATGTACATCGTGTCATCGGTTACACGAATGGAGGAAAGTTCAACATTTGGATGTACTATATATGCAGCTTAGTGATGCAGCCATTAACATTAATTACTGAAGAAAGTAGAAGGAAGCTCTGTTATGTGTAAGTTTGAAAACAGAACCCTCCTAACTAGTGCCATGGCAATGTAGGTATCAAACTAGAACCCTAAAAACTGCCAAAAGTTTATATCATCCAACTAAACATATGTGAATCAAATCACCTAAAAGTCATAATCTGTTGCAACAAGTCCAGAAAAGATGCTAATTATGCAAAACTTAAGGAGTATATGCACAGATGTTATCAAACCCCATATACTGCCCTTCCTTGATCCTTTTAATCATGTCCGCTATGCCAACACCGCCTGTAACCAAATACAGTGCAGACGATAAGACAAAATCAGTGAATCATAGTTAGTTGATAGTAACAGTTTCAAATAGCTCAAAAGATGTAAGTGAAATGAAAAGGGAAGGAACTTGCCTAATGAGAGTGCACTGACAAAGATTGTGAAAGCCAAAATAAAGATGATTACAGATGCTCTACCAACTATGCTAATTATTTTTCGTACGACATATTGTCCTACCAAGGCAGCAACAGTGGCCACACCAGCAAAATACAGGGCTGCAAGATAGAGATAAAATAGAGTGGTTAAGAAAAGAAAAAACACCCAATGAGGAGCTCGGTATATAATTGCTCAACTATCAACAATAAAAACCAATGAAGATTTTCAAGTTTTCCTTACCATATGGTACTGGAAAGCGTCCTATCAAGTAATATTGTAAAACCGACATGGAGGAGGAGAATATCATTATAAAGGTAGCAGTGGCACTAGAAACCTGCATTTGCAAATCTCTATGTGATTTAGTCTGTCAATAACTTCCATGAATACAATTCAAATGATAAATCAGAAAGTTATGGACTATAATAAGAGGTATTAGGAGAAATGAAGATGCACCTGTGGAGGAAACCCTAGCTCTAGAAACAAGGGGCCTAAAATGAATCCTCCGCCAAGACCTAGCAGCCCACCAACTATACCAGCCAAAGTGCCACAGCAACAGTAAAGAATCAATTGATGCACTTTCCAGGTTATTACTGCTTCGCCACTTGACATGACCACCCTCGTTCCCTTATACAAGCAAACTGCTTCATATGCAGAAGCTCCTACAGCAACAGGGACCTGAAAATTAGAAAAAGAGATATAAGAAGAAGCTAATACCTCCGACATTGACCCACTGGTGTAGTAACCATAACAAGGGAAGGTCATAATTATGATCCTCTCATTGAGTCATTTTCTCGCAAAATATTGTCCTCATTAACACATTTGGCACCTCTATGCGGTAAATGTTGTTTCTACCAATTTTCCTCTTGACTTTCACAGTTGACTATCTATTGACTAGGAAAAAGGAAGAGAGGTACGCATCTATAAAATCTCATTCAGTATATTTAGCTACAGAAATAATTAAATACTAGATACACCTAGAGACAAAGTGCAAAGCTACACAAATCAATATCATAAGAGTGGAAGCTTGTGATCAAATTATTGATAGAAGAACCTTGCTGATCATAAGGTGTAGATGGATAAGCGGGTGAACGAAAATTGGAGAAAACACAGACAGTTTCTTTTACATCTCAATCAATAAATACCTGTAAGAGGTTTAAGATCCAATATGTCGCTGAACAAGTTGATGTATATGTCTGTAACCAAAACATGATAGCTTCTGGTCAGATAGTTATTAGTGCAGATTATGGAGAAGGTAGTCCTGAAATTGTGAAAGCATAAATAACAAACATGCAATTTAAAGCAATAAATGTTCCAATACCTTGAAGATATGCAGTACGAGTAGAATGAGCCACACAGCAATAAGTACGGTTAAATCCTTCCAATACACATTGTCAACAAGTGAGACCTGGAGAAGCTCAAGAAGTCAGCATTCCTGTATAGCATTTACCGAAAGGTATTTCATTGCTCCCTTATCCCACTTTAGGTCTCCCGTTTTGGCTACTATGAAGAGGAAACCTTTAACACGAGTATCTCAAATTCAAAATAACATAAGGTAATACTTGTTTATGAAAAATTGGAGTAAAGTAAATTGATAGCAACAAATAGAAAGTGGTCAAGCAAATAGGGTCCGAGGGTTATAAATCACCTCTGGTGTCTTATACCCTTCATTTCTAACTCTTGGACCTCCGGATAGAACTTTGTATGCAACATCTTCGGCACCAACATCTGTTGCAGTTTCACAATACCACACTACTAACGGGTAAAATATCTCTGTTGATACTTACATGATAAGAGTAGAGAATTTAAGCAACTCACTGCTAGATGTCAAGCGTCTGGAGACCTCCTAGACGTAAAAGAAGCACGAGCGAACAATATATTACAAAAACATATTTTCCTTATGCACATTACAATCATGAAGAAGGTCCACGAGACTAACCTTTTTTATTATGGTTTCTTTTTTCCATGTCTCAACGCCCTTGAAGAATGACCTAGTTGAAGTAACTGCAAGTCCCTTAACCAATCAGAAAAACTACTATCAACAATATGGGTAGAATCACAGCTGAATCATCATTACCTATGAAAAGAATGATCAATAAAACTGTGACCATCCACTCAGCAAACAGAATGTTGAGAACAACTCCAATACTGATCCCTAGCAACAGCATTGGTTGTAAAAGAAGCGATAGATCATAATCAATGATGGGCAGGTCAAGTATTGGATGCCTTAGCTTGAGGTTGTAATAGACTGTTGCCCCTGCTGCACCAGTTATCATGCCTGAAATGGAAAACAGAATGCTCAAAGATAGTGTGGAGCATGAACCAAACAATGATGGTGAATTTTCTTCAGCATCACATAATTCGAAATATTCCTTTCCATTTTTTCTTATTTTATACCCCTTCTACATGGACACTACTAGCCTTGTGCTAGCTTGAGTGAAACAAGAACTATAAGCACAAGAAACTATTTAGCATACACTTGGGAGTTATATCTTACAAGAAGCCCTTCAACTTCAGACAAAACACACACAGAGTCATAAATCAGTATACAAACAGGACAAGCATGATGATAATGAATATTGATGTTAGAAGTAGATTCTTACATTTTGATATTGCAGTTGATGTTTTTGGATCAAACCCAATGATCAAAGTAAGCATAGGAACAAAGATACCACCTCCCCCAACACCTCCTACACTCCCAAAAGCAGCAGCAAAGAATCCAATCACAGAACCAACAATTACTCTCCACCCAAATTCCAATTCCTGAAATACATACCACAATTCAGTAATAACGTCTACTGCAAACATCAACATGTTTCCAAAAAACCCAACGACCACTCTTCTCCCTAAGAAATAAGCAGCTACACCTTCAAACAACAACATACCCAGTGAATCCCACAAGTGGGGTCTGGGTTAGGTAGATGTTCGCAGGCCTTACCACTACCTCACAAGGTAGAGAGGCTATTTTCGGGAAACACTCGTCTCAAAAACCTATAAGTAAAATAAGCTAGATATGAAGAAAAGGAAACAGAAAGAACAACTAATACTGAAAACTCCATAATAGTATGTAAAATACGATAAAATTAACATACATACTATGGATAATAACAACACCGGAAGAAAAACACGACTAATCCTACTACCCTATTATACCCCAAGGCCAGACATCTACCTAACCCTACTAACCTATCATCCTCCTACTCTAATTCGCAACCTCCACTCCTTTTACTCTTTTTTATACAGAGTCATGTCCTCGGTAAGATCAAGTTTCGTCATCAATTAAACAGAATGATCCTTACAAAAACTAAGCCTCAATTTACAATTCTTTAATTGCACTGAATATAGAAAACTTAAAACTTTGATGTTGAAGAGTACTTACAGGCCAAAAATGTTGGTAATGCATTTTAGCCTTGTGAAGCAGAAGATTGAATAGCTTAAAAAAGGAGTCTGATTCAAAGTCATCAGTTGTTCCTCCATTTGCAATTTGCTCAGCAGAAGCAAAAAGGGCAAAAGCTAAAACAATAAAACCAACTACATATCCTGTCAAAGTCTTCCCAATTTCAGCCATCAATTGGTAAATTGCTCCAGTCCAAAGAATCAGCTGAGGCAATCAAGATTAGAACATCATTGACCAAAAGAGCAAGTTGGAAACAAGAAATAATAGATCATTACACTTACCCAACTAACTATTTAAAAGCAGCAATCTTTTTGAACTTATATATTATAAACATCAACTCCTCCAATCTGATTAAGAGTAGACTGACCAAGTCAGAACTTCTAGAAGTGCACCCTTGAAGCAACAAATCACGATTCCAGTAAAAATATTTAAAGGGCAACAACTGATTGGACTATATATTGGACACTAGAAGAAGCAACTTATGAAAAATCAAATTCTTTTTTGGGTACAATATAATAACAAAGTCAAAAACCTCTAAAAGAAGTTAAAACTAGAAGCAAGAAATCAAGATTATTGCACCTACCCCACGTAAAATGTGTAAAGGCAACAGCTTTTGGACTAAATATATTTCAAAAAGACACAACAACTTTACAGCAATATTTAAAAGCTGAGGCTAATTAGCTGGTAGACTTAAATATGTTTAGAAGCTCCATCTTTAGAGCTCTTTAATGGCGTGTTTCTTGGTTCTGACTTCAGTCCTTTTATATTATATGGAGTATGGTAGTTACAATAGTACATGTTGTAGGTGTTTTACTTACGGAATTTTTACCTAATTACACAATTTATTTTAATATATTCTCAAATATTTCCTATCATTTCTAAAAAGGAAAAAAAAATCAAAAATACCTTTAAACTATTTGAAATAGAGCAAAAACATTCCTCCATTATGTTTTGGCTCAAAAATATCCCTCAATTAAATTTTTAGGTAAATAATATCCTTCTCTCTAACGGAAATAAAAATGAGTTAAAAATACTCCCGAATTATTAAAAATGGAGCAAAAATAGCTCTTGATTAGATTTTAGTTCAAAAATACTCATCCCTTACAATTTTACAATAAAAAAAAAAGTATCCCTCTCTCTAACATAAATAACACCATGCATATTATGTGAACGAAAAACATCACATAATCAGTCCATGTTAGGTTATGAAACTAGCCTTTTCATGCCAAAAGAGAGATTATAATTTTACTTGTAAATGTCTTAAAATATCGATCTCTGAATGATAACATTGATTCATCCTCGTTATAATCATTGTCTCCTCCTTCAATCAGTTTCTCGAGTTCAATAGGATCCAATTCTTCAAAATTTTCAAGCCTATGAAGCTTGTATAAAAATTGTTGTGCTCATGTTAGCAATCTAACACAATTAATATAAGTTATCATTTAAAAGAGATAATTCAGTTGCAATTATAAATATTTTTTAATATAGTGAGAATCTGGACTACTCAAAGTCTGATTGGGTTGAAGTTGAACTTTTAATGGAAGAGAGAGATTCTAAAAAATAATTTTAAAATTTTAACGGAGGGGATATTTTTTAGCCAAAAATTAACAAAGAGTATTTGTGCTCCATTTCTAGTTATGTTGTACTTTTGACCCTTTTTTCATTTCTGTTAGGACGAGGGATATTTTTGAATCAGAAACTTATTGGAGGAGTATTTTTGAGCTAAAAATATAATGGAGGATATTTTTGAGCCAAAAATATAACAGAGGGGTATTTTTGAATCAAAACATAATGGAAGGGTATTTTTGCTCCATTTCAAATAATCCAGGGGTATTTTTGACCCTTTTCCCTTCTAAAAATTTCAAAAATCTTTCCTATTTCATTTGTTCATCAGTCGATACATTCCATCCTCATTCTCAACAATCCGAAAATTAAGCTCACGTTACTTTAGATATTTCATCTTTCTCTTCAATTTTTAAATTGGTATTCTGTACTTTGCTTCTTCAATTTCAAATTTTAAAAAAAGGTAGGTTAACTTCACCTTCTCCACTGCAACTTCATACCGCTTTATTTACACTAAAGTAAATCTTTGTTAATTTTCTTCTTCTTCTTTTTCAGTTTATACTACTAATACACATGGCTAATCCTCTATCCTTTAGTATAGGGCTCACTCATTTAGGTCAAGAAAAAGCTATTTGCAATGGAATTAATTTTGATGATGAATCTTTTGGTGAAAATAAATCCAAACATATCCATGATCAACTACCAAGAAGAAAATAGAAGAAGTGAAATCCAAAAAAAAAAAATAAAGGTACAAGTTTGAATCCTCTAGTTCCAAAAGCTTCAAATAAAGGAGAGAAAAAAGTTGATGTCATAACTACACGGCTCTCTTTGTCTAAATATATTCAATGTATCATAATTCATGATGCATTAACAAAGCATAAATTAATGGATGTATCACATAATACAATACACATTTTTATTGTTATGAATCATGATAATTTTTTTTAAAAAAAAAAATTATTGTTACATAAATATGCTAACTGATTTATAAATATAATGTAGTGATTCATAAGGTAGTATGCATCTAGTGTATTTTTCGTACAATTAATTCATTAAATTAAAACGATTAATTAGGGTATTTGATACATAGGTATAATGTGTGCATTTTTCATGTGTATCATCTTATACCAATTAGTATGAGTTGATGAATCTCTTAGCCTAAGTAGAGTCAATGTACTATATTTCATGATACATAAGTAGATCTTAAAAAGGTGATAGATATTTCATACAATACGATACACACTTTTATTGTTATAAATCATGTTAAATCCTTTTTTTTAATAAATTTTTTGATACATAAATAGTGCATTTTAACTTAATGTAACTTGAGTTCTAATGTACCAGTCTGAGTAAAGCCTTCACTTTTGCTCGGCTTAGCTATGTGCTCAGTAATCCATCTCATCAAGGCGGCCTTCTAGGCCACATTTCTCATTCACCCTCGGTCCCTAATATGCCCCAACTTGTAGTCACACTCTATTGCGGTCATGGGGGCCTGGTAACTAGGACCAAATAAGAATCGTCGGATGGTGATCTCTAATATGTCGACGGGGACTCCACACACTATCTTATGTGTCAACCAGGGTTGTGCAGGGAACTTCCCTTTCTTCAGGGTTGTCGCAATGGTGGTAGCAACATACGATGCATAGAACTCATGAACCAGTGCCGGGGAGTACTTCCCCGATGGGGGTGCTAACCAAACTAGTCTGTAGCGGGTCATACCTGACTCCTCGCCGAACTAGAGTCATCTCTATCCCCTGACCCTGATTGAGACCCCTTGTCGAAGTCTGTTATTTGGATCGAGTTGCTCTGGTGGCCATCTCCCTTTTAAGACTAGGAGGACGAGCAAATATGGCCCGTGTTAGGGTTGACACTATCTTTCTAGATGGCACCTTAGTATGTCGTCGCTCAACGCCCTCGTTTGGCTAGACTTTGAGCACCTCTAGGGATCCACTGGCCTGAGGACTAGCCTCGATGCCTTTAGGCTCGTCATGTAGTCAGGTCTGCAAGGCCCATATCTCATCTTTCTCTGGTCGAGGAGACATAGTACCTGAAAACACTAAAATACACGTATATATAAGTCCTATGAATGCAGGAAAGACAATAAAAAATTTAACAAATTTTTCAAAGAAGGACCTATAAAGGCTCATCTACAGGCCATAGGGTAGACTACGGCCTGTAGATGGCCTTCTTATGAGACAGGGTACAGTAAATTTAATCACTGGAAATTTACTTACTATCCCAATCACAGCTCATCAAATAGACTGCGAGCCATAGACTGGGTCGCAGGTACAATGCTAGGATTCTATTCATGCAGGTAAAGAACCTATGAACCATGTTTACGGGCCATAGTCTAAACCATAACTCGTAAGTTGACTGTCTGATAACATACTAGAAAAACCAAATGGCTGATCTCAACTTATAAGGGGAAACTACAAACTGTAGACTAATCCACATGCCGTAGAAGACCCTCATGCTATTGAAAAACAGCAACCTGAGTTTTCTAAGGTCAACATTTGACTCCATTATACCAATATGCAACCAAAATTATAGCCAAATCCTAGTCAAGTTAAAATTAAACGATTGTTTGAAGCAAATGACTAGCCACAATAACAGGGTATACAAAAATAAACAACATCAAAACAATGGCACTTAAACCAAGTTAAAACATTCAACAAGTTACAAACTACACATACATAGTGTATTGTCACCAATAAATCCAACCCAAAGCTAAAACATGTGTGAATCTTTATTCTACCCTTGAACCATCGATTCACTTAGATATATTCAAACATCACGAAAACCATCACTTGACCAGATATTCTGCATACCATCATTCAATTCACGCAACCACTTAATCGATTCGACCAAGATAATTTAGTACAACTCAAACGACAAGTGATTGCACGATTTCAGACAATGACACTCATACCAATAGATTAATCTGTTTTATCATCCCAATATTCAACTCATGCACTATCTTATCGATTTCAACAAGATAAATAATATTAACTCATACAACGAGGAGTTGCATGATTTCAAACGATGAAACTCGCATTAATTCATATGTTTTAAGATTAATTCATGCAATCGAACAGTGAAAATCACATCATACACACCACTCTCAAGCAACACTAACTATTAGGGAAAGAAACAATATAAAATCAACCTCAATAGTGTCTCGAATCAATAAGACAAGTTTTCTACAAAAATGAAATTTCAAGAAGAGAACATATCAGAATATTGTTTTGCAGTGGAGAACTAGCAAGAAAAATCCAAAAAATTGAAATCCTCGGTGTGCCAGAATAGTAGTGGGTGCGCAGAATTTGGCCGAAAAACTCATCAAAAACTATGGTGATAGCTAGGACGGTGGTCGGATCTAGGGAAGAAGGGTAAGGGTTTTGGTATGCTTTTGAAAATAAGGGGAAAGTGAGGAGTAATTAACTCTTTTATATAACTTTCGAGTCCGATTTAAGTGGGGTTCTGATCCCACGAAACCTCGATTACAGGCCGTAAGACTTTCTACAGCCTATAAGACCTGGTCTCGTGGTTTCAGAATCCTATTTTTAAAGACTTGGCTACTATGAAGCCTCCTACAGGTCATATGTTGATGTACGACTCGTAGGTTGGGTGCGTAAGTTCCCTCAACACTTAGCAAAATTCCAAAACCTTACCTGGAGTTCACAAACCCCATTCACGGCCCATAATTAATTTTTTATGGACTGTAATGTTGGCTCATGGACTAGAGTGCACAATTCTATTCTTACTGTAAATGGGTCTACGAGTCCGTATACAGGTCGTAGTGTAAACCACGACCCGTGGAACCAGTCGTAGAGCCAACTTTTCTTTCCTTTTTGTATTGGTTTGTTGCCTTAACTCTGTTCCTGTATATTCTCAGTCAAACAAACTATTACCCTATAATTTTCTAGTCTTTGTGTCCAAAATTACTGAAAATTAAACTACCTATGAGTCCAAAAGTAAAACCACCAAAAATACATAAGAATTACAGTTAATATCTTGGGTTTCCTCCCAAGTAGAGCATGATTTAGTATCGCGGTACGACTTGGACTACTTGGATACTCAGATATCACTAAGTGTCCATATCTCCATCTTCAGATCATCAACTCTCTTCATGGACTGACAGATATTGAAACCAACTTCTTCACCGTTCAATCTAAACTTGAGTTGGCCCAACTCCATGTCTACTAGTGCTTATCCAGTGGCTAGAAAAGGCCTTCTCAAGATAAATGGGGCTTCAAGTCAACCTCTCCAGAATCACGAAGTTTGCAAGAAATATGAACTTTTCCACTTTGACTAGAACGTCGTGCAATATCTCCACAGGCTTCTTCACTATCCTGTCCGCCATCAAGAATTTCATACTTGTTGATGTAGGGGCTCTCAAGCTCAAATTCTTGAATACTGCAAGAGCATTAAATTAATGATGGCTCCTAAATCGCATAATGTCTTTGCAAAGTTGACATCTCCAATGGTGCAAGGTATAGTGAATGCTCTGGAGTCCTGTTTCTTCTAGACTAAGGACCTTGTTACAATAAAACCACAATTCTAAAGCTCCTGAGAGAGCTCTTGGCTCACCGTCCTCTTTTTCGTCACTAAGTCCTTTATGAACTTGACATACCCAGGCATTTGCTCCAATGCCTCAATGAGAGGAATGTTGATAGATAATTGCCTCAACATGGAGATGAAATTCTGAAACTTACCTTCCTTCTCCTTTTTCTTGAGTCTCTGAGGGAAAGCTGGTGAAGGCTTAGGTATGGGCTTCAACTTCCTTGGTGTCATCACTTCGTCACTAACCTCATCCTTAGCCTTGTCACCTCCAGTCTCTGCATCTTTGCTCTCTATTATCTCCTCACGAATTCTATCATCATCTACTGACATTGGTGGGTTGAACGTCTGTTTGCTACCTCATGTCGTTATTGCCATGCACTGCCCATCATTCTTTTAAATCTGCACTGTGTTGCTCGATAGTGTACCCTTCCCGACGCTGGTTCAACTGTGCAGACATATGACCAAATTGTTACTCCAACTGCTTAATAGCTACGGAATGAGACTCGATCTTCTGATTAATGACCAAAATCTCAACTTTCATCCTCTTCGAGGTCTCATCCTATATGTCAGCCTTCTTTAATAACTTATCAAATATCTCCTCAATCCTCAAACTACCAACCACAAAATCATGATTGTGCGGCGGCACATAGGGACCATTCCTGTACCCATCTTTGTCTTGTCCCTTGTTTCTATCATAATATTCACCTATTGTTGTCCCTGTACACATTGTCTTTGTTGAAGTTCCGACCTTGATTCCCTTGACCTTGGCGCCAATAGTCCTGATTGGACCCTTGGGCGTTGGTCCAGAAACCCCCATCTAATTAGTCAGAAAGTACGTGTCCCCCTTATAATATGGATCCTCATACATAAGTACTTGTGGGGGCTAATGAATAACTGTATTTACTCTTTCCTGATTCTGTGTCATCAGTAACCTCACATTAATACTAATCTGCACTAGCTCTTGCATCACATCTTCATTAATCTTAACCTGCTTCGAATTTGTATAACTAAAAAGGAACTCTTTGCCATAGATTTGTCCCCTGTGCCCCATGCACGGTTTGTCTTTACCACATTCTCCAGTCGTGCAACTACAACACGAAATGGGCAATCTAAGAATGAGCCTCTGATTATGCTGTCAACCACAACTTTGCAATTGTCATCAAAGGCTCGATAGAAGATCTCCAACATAGAATCATCAATAATCTTGTGGTCTGCAACACTTCTCAAGCACTTTGTAAATCGCTCCCATGTAGTACTTATAAAATCTACAGGCAGTTGCTTGAAGTTATTGATTTGATATTTTAACTTCAACTTCTTTGACCTCGACAAATACCTCTCTAAATTGGTGTTCTACGTTTCAGGCCATGCCATGATAGGACTCTGTAGAAGTTCGGGTAACCATACTGTAGCTTCACCTGTGAGAGATAGCTGGACGATACGGAGCCCAACGACATCTATGGACAGACTTTGGTTTCCCATCATTCTCTTACAAAGGAAAGCAACATTACATAGATGGTTATGCAGATCCTCTGATGGCAAGCCCGCGAACAACCCTCTATTCTGCAACATCAATAACAACCCACCCGATACGACAAACTTAGTATCCTCCAATAAAAGAGGTAACACAATAGCTTTGGTACATCCAGTACCATAGGGTCAAGTTTATATGGATTCCATGCATTAGAGGCTTCTTATTTACCTTGTGCTGGTCACATCTTCAAGTGGTGGCGGATCATCATTATTCAGATTACATGCAAGGTTTGCAGGATTATTTATGTTGTCCTGGGCCACTCTTCAAATGTTTATTTGATCTCTGGATCAAATGGAGTCAAGGGAATGCCTCAACTATAGGTGCTGGGCATACACTACACCTGTATGCTGAAACAAATAAAAACAACAAAAATATAAAATTAGAAAAATAAGGATTAACTCACAAATTACTCTAATTACACCAATCTAAAAGTCGTATTCCCCGGTAACGGTGCCAAAATTTTAATTACGCCCAAACTACACCTCCAAATCAAGGTATAAGCGATCATTGTTCAAAATATAGAATAAATTAATCGACTTATTTCTCGAAAGGGGGATTTTGATAAAATGCAAAAATAAACCTAAACTAAAATCAAATTTTCAAATGCAAATATTGTGAAAACAGTGAGAGAAGTAACTAGAATATTATGTTCCCCATGAATTCCTAACTCAGTATAATTAGACAATCGTACCCTTTTCTAGTATGTAGCATGCAAAACTGGTAAGTATGTCCACCTAACCCTTTGATCTAGGCACTAGAAAAATTTGACTACGTGATTTGATCCATCCCCAAGGTGTTGCATTAATAACCCATACCTTGTCCTAGTATAATCATCCCTTGATCTGTTTAGGTTGAGTAGACGAGAGTAATTACATAAATCCTATTAGTTATCCATTTTCTCATTCATTACCCCTTGATCCAGTAAGTAAGAATTAGACGAGTTCTAAAATGTGAACCCGTTAAAAAATATTCATATCGTAGAGATAATTAATACATGTATGCACACTTTTCAAGGATTACAAATTATCGAGGTTTTACTTTGTTAGTTCTTCATGGTCCCACAACCCTAGTTATAGATTTAGCTACTCATGTTCGTTGTAGCTGAAGGAATCATGTTATGTAATAACATAATTAAACACGTACAACGATAAATTGAAGAACATAAAATCCGAAATCTTTGCAAAAATCACAATGTTATAACTTGGATGTAATGTCAAATGTAATTTCCAAGAACAAAGTAATAATCACAAGTAATGACTTCTGGATGTTCTAACTCCTCTCTCTAATCTAAAAAACCTAAAAATTTATTTTATATATAATAAGTGGAAACCAAATCCTAACCAAAACAGGAAAATTGAAATCGAAAAATCAAACAAATATAGTTACAGGCCATAGATGAAATCATGGCCCACGACCGGCCTTCATAGACTGCAATGCACAAAATCTATCTTCCACATACAAACTCCTCCTACGGACCATCTTCTGACTTACAACCCATAAGGGGTTTCGTTTGTTAACTCTTCAACAAATCTTCAAAAGATCTTATCTCCAGGCACAAACTAATATACGACTTGTCACTTGACTTACGACCCGTAGGAGCCTTTATCTGGTAACAGTTCAGTACCTAAGCATATTTTCTGATCTTCAACATATGGACAGGCATATGAGCTGTCAAATGGTCTACAACTCATCTGATAATACGTATCTTCAATATCTGAAAATCAGTTTTTCACTGGATCTGACCAATGAAACCCATCTATGGCTCATGGAATGCACCAAGGCTCGTGAAAGCCTCGTACATCATAAAAAATCTGCAATCTACGTAACTTGGCCTAAATTCATCACAATTTTTGAAATTCTGCAAAATTCAACATAAAAACATATCAAATCCACTAACATCATTTTGAGAACACATAAAATTCTAAGTTTAAAGAATTAAAAGTTTTGTATTTTGGTGGCACATCAAGCATCCACTCTTGCGATCCACTCCATGCTGGCATGATGATTATGGGTTCCTCACCTCGTTAATCATCACTCACTTCAGTGGCCGAGTGTGAGTGGGATGTTAGGATATCTCTTGGCATAGGTACAATCGGCACTTCCTCATTCCTCTTAGTGTTCGTCTCACCCTTGCATGATTTCTTTCCAACATCCAGCCTAATGTTGGCGATGTTGGTGGTGTTAAAGTTTTCTTCACTTGTCATATTCCCTTAGTAGAAATGTGTGCTGATACCACTTTTTCACGAGCTTAGACTTTAACTAAGATTTTTGTATGGCACTTGACAATTTACTCATGAATCTTTCACAATCTTGTAAGTTCAAGTAAATCTTTTCAACTAGATCTCTAAGGGAATGCTAGATTGAAGAAGATAAGAGAAGTTTTTTGTAAAAGAAGACTTTTATATTTCCTTGGAAGATTGCTTATAATTTCTTGGTTGATACCTTACAAATGATGGACCTCCTATTTATACTACTCCCTAGGGGCCAAAGTATAAATAATAATTACTTCCTAAGTTCATCAATATTTTCGCATAGGTCCTCTCTCTAGAATGTTCTATATTTATAGAGTATTCTAAGAATCTTCCAAGACTTAACTACATTATTCAAGATTCTTCTAAGTGTCTACAAGATTTCCTATAACTTTCTAGATTCTTCTAGGGAGCTTCAAGTACTATCCACAATGTTCGAGAGTCTTCCGAAAACCTCTCCAAGATCCTAATTTCTTCTCCTTGACTCTAGATTCTTCCCTCTTATTAATGGTCAAGTAACAGGTCGTGACATTTGGCTCATTCTTGATCCAAAAAACAACAAGCATTACAAATATTAATGAACAATGGCTTAACATACGTGAATTATGTCAAAATTTTAATCCTTAACCACTTTCATGATCATCCTTAACCAACTAGGGCTTTTTCCATTATTAATTTTAGGACAAAACCTTTTCCTAAGAAAATATTTATGGATTCTAAGGTCTAGGAATTAATTTACAAGTTAGAGAAATGACTGACTTACCTTTATCGAAAAACATTTTGAAAAATGAAAGAAAATAACCCTAGATCTCTTTTGGGTTCTCATGAATGAAGTGGGAGAAATAAAAATAATTTTGAGATTTTTCTGACTTAAACTGCAACTGTCCTGCCATGGCGATCCCGTCGTCGTAGAAATAATCTTAGCATGGCGGATTGCACGAAGACAGAAACTTATGATTTGCATCACAAACCTCTATTTCACAATACGCTCTCAAACTTTGACATTCTAAAATTAATTCTTCATGCCAAAATTGATTTTAGGAGTTCTACTTGTTCAAATTCGATTATGTAAAGCTACACATGCTCCTCACCATCTTGGCCATCAACTCAAAAGATCAAACTCATGATTTGAATCCCAATCCACCATCAAATCTAGACTTCACCTGGCTCGAATTTTGTCCAAATCTGTCCTAGGCTCAAAATTTTCAAGTTACTACTCAAGAGTTTTCTTGCCTAGATTCCTTTTCTGTTGGTTTGTCCATAACAAGGGGGACAAGTCACTACATTTATATATCATTCAATTATTTTAAGTTATTAATTATTGTGATTTATAATACTTTTTATGTAATTTAAAAATAATATATGTTACTTCTTCTATGTGGCTCCAATAAAATTTCAAGACTCAGTCAAAACCTTTAATTCTTTTAAAATTTAAATACTTCAAATTGTTAATAATTTTGATTTATAGGACTTTTAACACAATTTTTAAAATATTCAAAAGAACTACTAAAAAAAGATAAATAAATTAAAATGAAGAAAGTATAAACTTACATAAATGCCCTCGGCTAAAGGCAGACACGTCAATAAAGAGGTGCATACTTCTAGACTTGTCTATATAGTAGTGATAATTTATATTGCACAATATAAAATTGAAGAATCATCCAAATTTTTATATGATTTTGAAATATTTTAATTTATTAATTATTGTAATTTATAATTTTTTTATTA
>JAABOM020000012.1:17343270-17355076 GCA_011800125.2 Solanum clarkiae | reverse complement strand
AGGGGATGGGGGGTGAGGGTAGGAGGTGAAGAAAGAAAGAGATGGGGGTATAATGGGAGGTGAAATGAAATTAAAATTAAAGTTGGTAAAAATTCAAGTCAAAAAGTAAGAGAGAAAAAGAATAAAAAGAAACTTAAAATAAAAAATTATAATTTAAATTAATTTACACGTGTCGCGTATTAAGTGGTGTGTGATAACATTTGCTTTGTAAATCTGGGACTGATAAAAAAATAATGTAATAATGTCAGTTCATCATTGTTTAGGGGGTAATATGACGCTCACATAGTGAAGGTACCTTTTTGAAAATTCGAAACAATTTCAGGTGTGACTTTATATCTATTCTCTTTAAATTATGCATTTCGCTCATGTCTAGGTGTATGCTTATGTTTCATGCAATGTTATGAGGATGCTCAGATAAAAAATGACATCGAGTGTTGATCAGTTCAAAATGTAGGCTTGGAGCGTGATAGTTGCAGCAAAGTTTGAATCGTAAAAATAATTATTTTTTCAAAAAATGATAGCCAACTCACAACCCACACCATGTTACCCTACCTCCCAAACCACCTTAATTTATTATTCCCTTGCCAAACACTAAAATAAACTTTTTTTCAAAAATATTTTTTTCATTAACCAAACACAAAAATATATTGAAAAATATTCATTACTTACCAGTTAAATATGAAAAAATAAATAAGAATTCAACTTATTTTTTATGAATTTTTTTTTCCGTATCAAACACTCCAACAATGTCATTAAATATTTATCAAATGAAAAAAGTATTATTATTTTTTCTAAAGAAATTAAATAAAAAAGGCGTCGGCTTGAATTTGGGTGTATTTATTACTCCCCCTGTCCCATTTTATGTGACACCCTTTCTTTTTTATCCATACTAAAAAGAATATCACCTTAGGAAATAATTTAACCTTAAAATTCTTCTTTTATCCTTAATAAAATAATTGTCAATCACAATAATGATTTTAGCCAGTCAAGGGGCGCCAGTTGTTGGAAACTGTTTTGTCTTTATATTTCTTTTAATTTTGTGTAAACGTGTTGCTCATATATTTGAAGCGAGTAAATAAAAATCTGCAGCAGTTAAAGTTTGATTAGGAGGGACAGCAGATTTCCCACAGAGTGACTGTTACTTCAATTGCACACTTCCAGATTCAAAGTCAACTAGTTTATGAAGAAGTTGGTGGTGCTGTGAATTAGGTGATTTGAAGAAACTGAGGCGGTGACTGTTGGAGAGCTGGTCGAGGAAGCTAAGATGAGAGTTGTTTTCTTAATCATATGCGCTACTGGCCTCTCCTATCTCATGTCTCCTGAGTCTTCTTCATATTCTTTTTAAATCCCCAGCTCTATTCACGGCATAGACAACGGTTACAAATAAAATCCTTCAGGTAGGGAAAGCTCACACATTTCATACATCCCCGGTCTTCTAAAATCCCATTTTTCCATGGATAAGTAGGATGAATTTAATGGTTTCTTATTTTGGTTCTGATTAGGATCTTAATAGAGTTGGACGGGTTAATAATGCGCCCATTATTAACTCAACCCAATCTATTTCAACCTATTTAAAATTGGGATGATATGCAACCTACATAGAAATCTTGTTAAAATATTTTCAAAATATTTTTTTTTCAATTTGATATGTATTATATAACTATAATAAAGAAAAATATAATTTAATTAATTATTAAAATATTAAAAATGAACAAATAAAATAAGTAAAATTTAGTAAAAATTGGATCGTATTGGGTCTTGATCCGCTCTATAACCCGTTACTCAATCCGTTTTGACCCAATCCATTTTGACCTAAGCAAATTTGGATTGAGTTGGGCTTGATCCATTTAGTATCTTGACCCATTATAACCCATTCAAATTTGACCTAACCCGTTCAATTGCCACATCTTAATAATGGACGCAAAGTATGTAAAGGTACATAGGCTCATTTAGGCCTCCTCTCCTTTTATATTTACTAGGTGGTTCTGCTCCTTCCTATATCTTGAACTATGCTGCAAGAATTTGACCTTGCAAATTAATTCTTTGCTTTTCATTCAATTACTCCAATGAGGAGAGAGAATTGCAGCTTCTTTGGTTTGAAATAGTCTTCTCGAGCTTGGTTTGGAAAGTTAAGCACAGTAATTTAGGAGTTTGGCATTATTCATTGTGTAGCTGATCATTATGTGTTTTATCACATTCTGCATCAAATCCAATATTTCATATAAAGAAATGAGCACATTGAGTTTGACTGCCAATTTTGTGAAGTCGAGTGATCAACTAGCAAATATCTTCACCAAGCCCCTTACAACTCCTCGTGTTAAATACATTTGTAACCAGCTAGGTACATATGATTATATGCATCAACTTGAGAAGGAATGTTAGACTAGAATAGGAACATGAACAGTATATACAATCCCACTTAAAATCAGAACAGGAATATGAATAATATATAGAATCTTATTTGGAAAGGATTATAATGTAGTGTCCTAGTTGGGAAAAGGTGTCTAATATAGTGTCTATCCATAGGATCTCATTGTAATAATGTAGAATCAACAATTCAGTACTATTTCTCTTATATCTTTTATCACAGGGAGATTGACATGATATCACACATCATATTAATGTTGTGTGGATAAAATGGAAGCTTGCATATGGAGTATTGCGTGATAAGTAGGTGTTGCCAAAACTTAAAATGCAAGTTATATAGTGTAGTTGTTCAACCAACTATATTGTATGGGATAGAGCATTGGTCAATCAAAAACTCTCACATTCTAAAGATGAAAGTTGTAGAAACAAGGATGTTACTGTGGATGTGTATGCATATTAGGAGGGATAGGATTAGAAATGAAGATGTCCAAAACAAAGTAGGAGTGACCTCGATGAAAGACAAGATACGGAAACGAGGAACCATGTGAAGAGAAGATGCATGGATGCTCGATTGTGGAGGTGTGAGAGTTTGGCTATGGATGCTTTTATGAGACCTAGAGATAAGCTGAAGAAGTATAGTGAAGAGGTGATTACATAGGATATAATGTAATTGCAGCTTACTGAGGATATCTTAGATATAAGATTTTCAATGATACGTATTAGGGTAGAAGGATTGTCGGTGGTAGGAGATTGTCTTGCTTTTCCTTCCTCACTGATGGTCCTAGTATTTCCCTTGTCATTTTTTGTCCTCCAAGTTTTGTTACTATGAATTGTCTTTTGTACTTCAATTATAACACTATTGTGTTGTAGTCACTGTTTTTTTTCTAAAATATTTTGTCATGCTCTTTGTAGTATCTTTTTTATGATTTCTTCACTTCTATTATTTCTTTTTTATTTGCTTTGGACTATTTTTCTTAAGTCGAGGGTCTATCGAAAACAACCTCTCTAAATCCCAAGGTAGGTACATGCTGCTCTCCCTAGATCCCACTTGTGGGATTTCACTGAGTATGTTGTTGTTGTTGCAGAAGATACTGTTCCTTTTGTTCTTGATTTGAGCTAGATCATGCGTAGATACTGTTGATTCTTATGTTAAGATTAGTGCTTTTGGTGTCAAATACTTTAAATCTATTGGGAAAACAGAGATTGCGAAGATAATAATTACTAATAAAATGTGTGGAGTTTGGTAAATTATTGAAAAGATCTTACCTAAGGTAAAGTTGTGCAAATTTGTATTTAAATTGTATTCGCTAATACAATGATTTGAGGTCTGGGATGCCAGTTATTTCCATTTTGGATGAAGGATCAAATAGATCTGGATAGAAAACAAGGAATATAGGTCAATTAATAGACTGTTATTTTTAACAGGTGGTTGGGTACTACCAATCAAAAACAGTAAAAAGCAAAAAGAATAGGTGGTTGGATACTTCCTATTTGCAAGGCTAAGACCATTCTTAACAGGATTGTACACCATCAGATCCTGAAATAGCAAACTGTCAGATGAACTGCAAAACTAGTTGCCAAGTGAGAATTCAACTTTAGAATTCAGAATCTCAACCTCCCGAATCACAAGTAGGAAAACTATTTTATACATTTTGAACAAGCTTTCTAAATAATATGGTATAATCAAGTTCTATATGAATTGGAATAAATTTGTGAGCTAGTTTCTGAAAGTGCAAAGGGGGTTGGAGGGTGGGGTGAATTGATCCTTTTCAATTTTATTAGTTGACTTCTTGTTTCTAGCAGTCAACTATTTAACTGAAAAGCAGTAAACAGTAAACCTTCTCTTCTGCCCTCTCTCCATTCACACGGTTCTCAAAGCAGAGGAGGAAGGGTGGGCAGCAGGTACCACGAGAAGTGCTGAAAGTAAATTTAGCACAAGATGTTTTATTCTGGTTAGGATCCAATTATCCAAAATGGATCTTCTTCCAGTCCCCTTGGGTTGCAAGGATGTTCTCTTCTAGCTTTTTTGTACAATGCTTGTCGAGTATAGCTCCTAAGTCTATACTCAATTCATTTTCACTCTTTTCAATCTTTTGATACAAAACTTTACCAACAATATTTTTCTCTTTTCTCTTTTTTAGATACACAGTAATTCACTCAGAAAAACAATGCTTGTTAAATGTAGAATAGAGCTTGTGAGATGGTTCAGATGCATAGCATATCTTTTTCTTTCTTCAATGACCTTCTTACAGAGGTGGATGAATAGCTTGAAGGTCTTTGAGAAGAGATGGCAACCCAAGAGATTTGATCCTTGGAAAAGGAAAGAGGATCCTGTTCCAAAAATCAATTAGTCCGTTGATCAGCTTTGTGGAGTGATTCTCTCCAGCCTAGATTTAGGGACCTCAAATGAGGCATCCTGGTCTGTGTTGTGATTTTTTCCTTGATTGATCAGTTTATAATGTGGTTGAGAAAAAAAAAGAAGATACTCTTTTTACTTCATATTGTTTCAACTTGCTATCTGAGAATGACTCTTGCGAGAAGAAAATATCCATCAGCTGAATAAGAGGTTGGAGATGGAGAGGATGGAAGTTTTGGAACAATAGACCTCAAGACAATGAGATGTTATTTCCAGACTGCAAGAAGTCCTATTTTTCCACGTTGGGATTCCTCGAGAAAAATCCACAAAGATGAATAAAAGAAGACGAAATCAATATACTATCAAGAACAAGTTCCTAAAGGCTGGAAGTAATTATGGATAATATTCTTGTGGCAATTGGCATGATGCACAGGAGTCACAATTTTCTTACAATTTGCTCTGTTGGATACCATTTTCAAGGTCCACAATGATTCAACCAATAGATTCGATGCAGGAAAGCATATAAGCCAATCTGAAGAAAGAATGCAACCTAAATATTTATGAGTAAAGGCAGTAAAAGAAACAAATGTTGCCTGAATGGCATGGACTATTCCTTTGCAACTTTTCTGACTACTTAATATGTGATAGATCCAAGTTGAGAAGCTTAAACTTAATGTAAATAATAGATGTCAGGTGCAAGTGAAAGTGTCCTCCTTTGATTTATGCCTGATGACTAACGACTTAATAAAATTGTGAAGACATGCACGATTGGTCAACAAAGGCACAGGATTTGAAGCTTATGGGTTTGGGATTCTAGTTTTAGGTTAATGAGTTCTAAATTAATAATTTGTGCATATTCAATGAAATCTTTTAAGACAAATACAGGGTTTGGACCAAAGCTACTGGGTTTGGCCATGCCCCACAAGCCATATTCTAGCTCCACCCTGCTGGTCAAACAATATGCATGAAGATATGTGCTGAGTGCATTTTTCCTCAATATAATTCTATGTAAATTTCTTTTTATCTTAGTATCTTCTCTTGAGATGATATGTTTGCTCAAAGCAGGAAACAATCTGTTGCTATAAGGCTTTACCAGAGTTCATTGAAGGAATTGATCCTTCTTTTTGCTTCTCAGAGAAACCATTTTTTAATAATGTTTGAGTATTTCTGTAGTTGTGATGGCCACTATTCTTGGGGGTTGAGAATGATGCTGTAAACTACTACATTGATGTAGTGGAACAATTGTTGATGCAATTGCTGTACTTCATTGCTTCAACTGTTTCCCACTATAAAGTTTCTTGTATTGTGGCTGCCCATGTAGGAGTTAAGTCTAAGAACCTACACTTTCTGTATGCCTGTCATGTCAAATTTCTCTGTTTCTGTAAGCATCTATTTGCATCTTTGAGAGTTACTATCCTTTTTTTTTTAACTATGAGATTCCACTGAGTACGTTGTTGTTGTTATAGTGTGATGAAGGCTGGTGTTTGCAATCTGTTGAGTCTACTATCCGAATTTAACTTACAGTTGTCCCTTCTTTAGAACATACTATGACAACAGGCCTTATAAACTTAAATTGTCATTTTCCCCTTGTTTTGCTTCGCAGTGACAAGCTCCTCAGTTTTTGTCAACTTGCCTGCTGCCATGCTCTTAATTGTTTCCCTTCGTTATCTGTCTCTTGATTTTGACGCACGGATGAAAGCGGTAACATATAAAGGCAAGTCATCCTTATCAAACAACACTTTTCAGAGGAAACATATTGATACTCCAAAAACAGTTAATGAGAAGTCTACCTGGAGGAAGAAAGTAAATTCCCCTGCTGTCGAAGAAGCAATAGATCACTTCACCAGACATATAGTTTCTGAGTGGGTCACTAATCTCTGGTACTCGCGCATAACTTCTGATACACAGGGTCCTGAGGAACTTGTGCAGATCATGAATGGTGTACTAGGGGAAATTTCATGTCTCATGAGAACTATTAATCTTATAGATCTTATCATAAGGTTTAAAATTTTAACTCCTGGATGGTGCTGAAGATTTCCTCTTTACATTAACTTTTTATCTTAAAGAAGTCATTCAACTGAACACATGCAGAGATATTATATGCAGAGATATTATCAATCTAATATGCACTCACTTGGAGCTGTTTCGTGCAACCAAAATAAGAATTCAGAAGCAACGGCCAACATCCATGACAATTGAAGAGCTAGATCTGGAGCTTAAACTGGTGTTGGCTGCAGACAACAAATTACATCCTGCTTTGTTTTCTCCGGAGGCTGAGCACAAAGTAATTTCAGTTTTGTTATTTCTTGACAACCGATAATCAATTGTTTTGTAGAAGCTTTTTTTGGTTAGGATGGTTTTATTCATCTTGTACTAGTCTTCTTGATCTGCAGGTACTCCAGCATCTTATGGTTGGTCTCATTTCCTACACTTTTCAGACAGAGGATGCACAGTGCTCTTTATTCCACAACATTGTCAGGGAGCTTCTTGCTTGTGTTGTAATGAGACCAGTATTAAATTTAGCTAATCCGAGGTAACAGCTTCCTACATCTTGTTTGTTGTAGTCAAATTTTGTTTCTTCTCTTTATTTGTTCAATAACTTTTGTCAGGTTCATTAACGAGAGGATTGAGTCTCTAGTTGTTTCTGTAAAGAAGGGTGATAAAGGAATTACAGCAGCAGAAACGGAACCACACTCCAGGCCGGTTGGATCTGGTAAAATATCAGCAGAACATTTTTTTCGGGTTTTAGATCCTTTTACCAAGGGTAGAGCTTGTACAACGAAAAAATGATCAACCCTTGTACAACTAAAAAATGATCAACCTAATAATGCTGAGGAGCATACCCTGAACAGCATGAATGGAAAAGATTTGTTGTTGGATCCTTTGCTTTCAGTTGATGCTCGGTCTACTCATTCTTGGAGTTCTTTGCCATCACAAGCCGATGCAGATGATGGAGGGAGTATTCAGAGACACCACTCTGGAGGAGAGTGGGGTCAAATGCTAGATTTGCTTTCTCGTAGAAAGACTGAAGCCCTGGCCCCTGAAAATTTAGACAACATATGGGCAAAAGGCAGAAATTATAAACGGAAAGAAGAGGCCAATCTAGCATTTCATAAGCTCAAAAAGAGTTCATTGGTGAGTGCACCAAAATCGCTGAGACACTCAAAGGAAGCTAAACAGAAAGAGAATGAGAGAGAAAACAAGGTTGGAGCTAAGCATTACGTGAAGGACAATTCTCCCTCGCAAGGTAATTTGCACAGGCCAATTTACCCTCCAGATTTACTCGTATCAAGAGGAAAATGAACATAAGTCAGATGAGGTTGAATCAGAGAGCAGTAGTTCTTACACTGCTGAAGATGAAGAACCCAGCAGTGTGACAGGTTTTGACTCTCCAAGCACTCAAGTGTGGGATGGGAAAAATATAAGGAATGTCAATCAAATTCATCGTCCACTTGAAAATAATGAATGCGACAAGAGAAGAAAAGGAAAAGCTAGTAAAGCACATGTCCGCTCTAAACACTTAAATAGAGTACTGTCTGGGCGGAAAAGGTCTACATTAAGCAACCAAACAGAACACATGTGGCAAGAGATACAAAGAACCAGCTTCTTACTGGGGGGTGGACAAGATATATTAAATTCCAAAGAAAATGTGAAACCAGATGGTCTAAGTGATGACTCTGAGACAGAAATATTCAGTCGAATTTCTAGTGACAGAACTGCATCATCATCTGTCTCGTCAAGAAGCTTTTTGGAGATTCATAATATGGTTCCTTATTCTACAAAAGGTTCTATAATATCTGATTCGTTTTTTAAATTAAGAAGTGAGGTATGGATTTGATTGCCATCCTTGTGTCCATGTTACAGACTTAATCATTAATCCGATTGATCTTAGATGGCTACTGAATAAACTTTTCTCTGTTGCAGGTCCTGAGTGCTAATATTGTACGAAGTGGCTCAAAAACTTTTGCTGTATATTCCATATCTGTTATGGACATGAACAATAATAGTTGGTCTATCAAAAGAAGGTAGAGTGATGTGAACTTTCTGCTGTTAGGCATTGTAATGATCACTCTTTTGTAGAGATTGTCATCTCAAGAATCGCTTCCATCAAATTTAATTTTAGGCTTCTGGTTGCAGATTTCAACATTTTTAGGATCTACACTGGCGTCTTAAGGAGTTTCCGGAGTACAATCTTCATTTACCTCCCAAGCATTTCCTCTCTTCAAGTCTGGGTGTTCCTGTCATTCGGGAACGCTGCAAATCACTTGATATTGAGACTGCCTAGTTAATCATTAACCAAGTTGTTAGTTTAGTAATTGCAGTTAGTTAGTTGGTTAAGTAGTTAATTAGTTAAAGTAAAGTTTGGGTATTAATCCCATAGAGTAGGCTGCATAGTAAGAAGGTATATATACACATACTTGTAAATTGTATTACACAATTCTGAGAAATAACAGATTCAGCCCCAAATTCTGTCAACTTTCCCTTCTCATTCTCTCAGCTTTCTCCTCTCTCATCATGGTATCAGAGCCATCGAGCTCGATGAATTCACGCCAGTGATTTTAGGTCACACAGATAACCATTGACGAAGCTCGAAGAAGATGGAAGCAACAACTTCAAATACGGATGCAGTTCGAATCTCAGCTGAGACTTTGGATCAAGTCTCGAAGAACCACAACCATCCTCTATATCTTCATCACCAGACACTCTAGGTAGTGTTCTGACCTCAATTCAGCTCACAGGAGCTGAGAATTACTCATTATGGAGTAGATCGATGCTGATTACACTTCATGCGAAAAGCAAATTAGGGTTCGTTCTTGGTACATGCAAGAAGTCTCATTACAAATCTGAGTTGGAGGAGCAATGGGAAAAGTGCAATATGTTTGTACTTGCTTGGATTATGAATACAGTGTCCAAGGAATTATTGAGTGGGATTGTATACGCTTCAGATGCAGCAATGTTTTGGGCTGATCTGAGTGAGAGATTTAATAAGGTTGATGGATCTAGGAGCTATCAGCTTCATCAAGAAATTTGCACACTAAATCAAGGTAATATGACAGTTTCAGCATACTTTACTAAGATGAGACTTTTATGGGATGAATTTGATGCTTTAGTCCCTCCACCTGCCTGTAATTGTGACAAATCTAGAACCTATATTGATCACATTCAATACATGCGCCTATTTGCATTTCTAATGGGATTAAATGAGGTATATAGTCATGCTCTTAGCCAAATCCTTATGATGAATCCCCTGCCCAATGTGAGTAGAGCTTATGCAATGATCATTTCTGATGAAAGCCAGTGTGTGACTGCTGGATCTAAAGTAAGTGGAGAGGTGAACGAATCTATGGCACTATATGCTGGAAAAGGAACCTATTATGCTGGAGGAGGTAGTAACACAAGTCAATTCAACAACAGTCATAAGCATAGGAGGAATTGGAATGTGGTTTGTGATCATTGTAAGATGCATGGACATACTAGGATATCTGTTACAAGCTTGTTGGCTATCCAAATGACTCAAAGGTTAAGAAGAAGTCAGGGCCAACATCAATGCAGAACAACAGATTGCAGAGGAATCATGATGCAGTGAATCATGTGGCTACTTCCAAAGATGAGATGGAGTTAGGGGATGATTTTGCTCCTAGTTCCCCTATGATGAAAGGAAAAGACATTGAGTCTGGCTGTTATGCCGAAAAAATGGCTTTTTCGAAGAGAAAAATCAAAAATTAATTTAAGACTCAATTAATTTAAGAGAAAAAACTAATTTTTGAGTTTTTTTAAAGGAAAACAGAGTCGCCACCTAATTTTACGGATAATTAGGAAACCATTGAATATTTTAAAAGACCTAATAGAAAAATCTTTTAAAATCCAAAGAACAGGTTCGGGTTCATATTTCCACTTCGAGAAGGTTTTACGCATTCGAAATGGCCGCTAAATGCAGTTATCCGGCGATTAGGAATTTGACTATCTTTGAAAGATTTGACTGACTTGTTTTGAAAGAATTGACTACATTTGAAAGGATTGACTAAGTTCAAAAAATTTTGACTAAATTTGAAAATGTTGACTAAGTTCGAAGACTGACCAAGTTTTTTTTTCTTTTTCTCTCGACGGCTCCTTTCATGGAGAAGAAAAGAGAATATTTATAGGGGACGATTAGGGTTCCGAATGGGGAAATTGAATTAAAAAATTTGAAAAATGGTAGAGCCGATTCCTCAATCTCGAGGGAGCGTGCTAGAGCCATGAGGGTGACCGTTTGGGATTGTTGGGGAACATTAGGGAATTTGATCGGGTTTTTGGGATTTGGGGGAGCGTCTGGTCGGGTTTGTTCTGGCTTAAGGTTTTGGTTTCGTTTTGGAGAAGAAGGGGAAAGGGGAAAGGGGAAAGGGAAAGTCACGCGTGAGAGAAAGAGAGGGAAAGAAAAAGAAATTGGGGGCGTGTGGCCCCCACGCGCTGGATAATTAATTAATTTTTTTTGAAAAAAATTATTTATAAATTGTTAAAAATAAAAATAAAGCTCGATGATTAATTTTACCCTGTGGAAGGTAAAAATTGGGTGTTAACAGCTGTCCCTTTCTTTGGGTGCGATTGATAAAAGAGACCGTGGACAAAGAAACTTGACTAACACAATTTTTAGCCGACAACGCTGACTTTAAGGAATTATGGCTGAGCTCTGGTTTTGGGTTTCCTACATATCTCATGTTGCATGAGAATTCAGGCCACTTGTAGTTCAAAACGCTTGATTTTACACACGGACTTGAAAGAAATCAAAAGCTATCCCAATGTCAAATTATGGAGAGATTGGAATGCTTGGGAATAAGATTTTATTAGTGATGTTGGAATGCAGCCTAGTATTCAAAATCGAGCCCGTCTACATATCCTTGGACATAGGAATCAGGCTGCTTGTAATTCGACTCTATCGGTTGAAGAGGAAATTCCTTATTCAGAGATAACCTTTGGTTTAGGAGGAGTGACAAACAAGTCGAATTGTGAAAAAGAGGCTTGCAACCTTTTAATCATAAATGTGGAGCTCTTCACGTTCATAATTGAGAACTTGCATGGACATAATTTTCAAAATTCTTGGTATAT
>JAABOM020000012.1:17323654-17334182 GCA_011800125.2 Solanum clarkiae | reverse complement strand
ACATCCGACCCCCCCTCACCCTGCAATGAGCGGGAGCCTTTTAAGGCACTGGGGTATGTTGTTGTTGTTGTTGTTGTAAGATAGACTATTGTTGTCTTAACAAGCTTTAACTTATTGCAAATTTTTATAATTGTTGAATTCATTTATTAAATTGAATAAGTACTGTGCTAGTCTCAATAATTGTTTTATTATCTTCAACAATTGCTGAAATTGTTTTTGCAATTACTGTGTTTAGTCTTATCAATTATTGTTTTATCTTCAACAACTGCTGAACTGTTTCCACAATTATTATGTTTATCCTTAGAAATTATTATGTCTATTCTCAGTAGTTACTATATCTCAGCAACTGCTATATCTGTTGCAACAGTTGTTGAAGATAGATACAATAATTGATAAGTAAAAATACAACAACTAGTGCAACTTTATAATTGTTGGATATCATTCATCCAATTGTGTTTCATTATATTCTCATAATTCATGTATTTTTCTCTTCATCTTTTTTATATTTTATTTTTAAATATTAATTTTTTATTCGTAGATTATGCATCCGTGAATGACTATTTCAATCGTTGAAAGATAGATAGTTTTTTTTTAATTTATTTTTTTGAAAGAAAATAAGATGGACCTGAGTTTTAAAAATGATCGAAGCAACGACAACCAAAAGAGATTTGCATGTGGTTGCAAAAGAATTTGGATCATTATTTTTATGTTTGTGTATGGTTAATAATTAAATAAGAGCAAATCGAAATCGAAAAATATACATTATAATTGAGTTGGGTTGGTTTTGAGAATTTAAAAATCGAATTAAGTTGATTTGATTTTAATTTTAATCAATAACATATCCACAACACCCATCACAAGACAGATTTTGGAGGAATCCTAATCATTATATCTTTTCATTATTATTAATAAATTAAATATATAATAAAAATATATTTATTTATTATTTATATAAATTCGAGTTAATGCTGAATCTAATTTCTTCATATATATCTATTTTTTCATATTTTAAAACCTTTTTCATAAAAAATCTCGACTTCAATTACCTCCTTTGTGTCTAGAAGCTTCTCATAATATAACTTTACAGAAACATACCATTTTTTCCAATCTCCTCCTCCAAACATCGTGGTTATTCTGCAGTGTTCTTTGTTTGTGAATCAAATCAACTAGGTTTTGAAATTCTGTTAGTTTTCAATACTGAAACTTCCTCCTAAACATCAAGTTCCAAAATAAATAAATAACTTCTCCATCTTATATTGTTCCAATTTGATGGACTCTCATCTCCTTATGACAAGAAATTCTTTTAATTTTGAGTCTTAAAATTAAATATTGTTCCTATACCACATGTGCCCCAAAATATTGAGTCATAAATTTACTTAAAATAATATTTGAATGTTTTACCTAAAGTTGAAACAACTTAAGAAGTTCATCCTTGTAACTACTCATCCTATGCAATGTGAAATGAAATAATATATTTTATGTAGAATTCCCATCTACCGAAAACTAGCGTTTTTTTTTTTAAAAGAAAAAAGTACTAACTTTTTATAAATATATTCCAGCTGATATTCGATACCTGCCTGATTAATCTAAATTGACATAGTATAATGTCTTTGTTGATTTTTTCTATTCATGCTAGGTTTTGTATAAATTTAATCTCAATCTTAATCGTGTACCAATCCAATTTGTTATTATTTTATTATACATCTCAACAAACCAATTACAGCAAGTAGCGGATTTTCTATATATATAAAAAGGTCAGAACCAAAAGGATGCCAATAAAGAGCTCTAAAGAAGGAACTTTTAAGCATAAAGATGTCATTATAGTTTTAAAAATTGTTGCTTTTAAATAGTTAGTTGAGTAAGTGTAATGATCTATCATTTCTTGTTTTCAACTTGTTTTTCTGGTTAATGATGTTCTAATCTTGATTGCCTCAGAAGACTGCTGCTGGTTTATAGAGTGGTGGAAGATAATATATCAAAATTACAACAACATATCCAATGGAATTCCACAAATGAGGCTTGGGGGTAGAATGTACGCAAACCTTACCACTACCTCACAGAGATAGAGAAGTTGTTTCCTGAGAACCCTCGGCTCAATAATCCATAAGCAAAATAACTAGATATGGCAAAAAGGAAAGGAAACAGAAAGAACGACTAATAACGAAAAACACATGATAGTATGTAAATACGATAAAATTAACACATATAAGATAGATGATAACACATAATATAAAGACACTACAAAACCTACTACCCTACTATACCCCACGGTCCGACATCAACCTAACCATACTAACCTATTCGCCTACTAATCTAATTCACGACCTACACTCCTTCCTATCTAAGGTCATGTCATCGGTGAGATCAAGCTTCACCGTGTGTTGTGTGATAATATACCAATTGATGGCTGAAATTGAGGAGACTTTGACAGGATATGTAGTTGCGGTTATTGGTTTTATTGTTTTAACTTTCGTCACTTTCGCGTCTGCTGAGCATATTGCAGATAGAGGAGCAACTGATGATTTTGAATCAGGCTCCTTCTTTAAGATATTCAATCTCCTGCTTCACAAGACTAAAATGTATTACCAAACATTTTGGCCAGTAAGTTCACTTCAACAGCAAAGTCTTTTAGGGATCATTCGGTTTAATTGACGACTTGAAGGCGTAGTCGTTTATGCTATGCCTTGTGTGTTGGGTATGCAAATTCCTTCCACATCTGTTGTGGAAAGAGCAAATGACCAACTTATAAGGTTGAACCCAATCCCATTAATATGAGGCCTTTTGGGAGATGCCCAAAAACAAATCCGTGAAGGCTTGGCCCAAAGCGGACAATATCATACTAATGTGGGGTTGGGGTGTGGGTACGCGCGGTTCCTACAAGTCGTATCAGAGCCCAGGTTCATCATCCAGAGTGATGGACCGACGTGTGCGGAGTCACCAGTGTGGCATTAGGACCAAAAAGATCTGCAAGAGTGCCTTGTATCGAAAGTCTTCCTACCATGTGACGGTACAGGCGGCGTGTCCCGTTGGGCAATAACGGCAGTGCAAGATGATTTGGTAGATCAGATGGTGTAACCTTGCGATGTGGAGGTATGTGGTAATGCCTTGTGTCGAAAGTCTTCCCAACAGGATGGTCGGGCGGCGTGTCCCGCAAGTTGTTGCGATAGTACAAGATGTCGATAATTGATGGATGGGAGGTCACGAGATTGTGTGGTCATTGTATCGAAAGTCTTCCTGTCACCTGATGGATGCCTTGTGTCGAAAGTCTTCCCAACAGGATGGTCGGGCGGCGTGTCCCGCAAGTTGTTGCGACGGTACAAGATGTCGATAATCGATGGATGGGAGGTCACGAGATTGTGTGGTCATTATATCGAAAGTCTTCCTGTCACCTGATGGATGCCTTGTGTCGAAAGTCTTCCCAACAGGATGCTCGGGCGGCGTGTCCCGCATGTCACCTGATGGTACAGGCGGCGTGTCCCGTTGGGCAATAACGGCTAGATGGTGTAACCTAGCGATGTGGAGGTCTGCGGTAATGCCTTGTATCGAAAGTCTTCCCGACATGATGGTCGGGCAGCGTGTCCCGCAGGTTGTTGCGGCGGTACAAGATGGTGGTAAATCCAAAAATCGATAATCGCTGGATGGGAGGTCACGAGACAAATGTGTGGGGTTGGGGTGTGGGTACGCGCGGTCCCTACATTGTGGTGGATGTTCTTACTCAAGTTTGCTATAGAGTAATTGTTGCTTCTGTCGTTGGATTCTTTGCTGTCGTTTTTGGGAGTGTAGGAGACGTTGGGGGAGATGCTATCTTTGTTCCCATGCTTACTTTGATCCAAAAACATCAACTGCAACTTCAATATGTAAGATTAATCATCATGCTTGTCTTGTTTGTATGCTGACTCAAGTGTGATTTTTTAAGGTTGCGGGGCTTCTCGTAAGATACTACTCCCAAGTTTAAGCTAGATGGTTTCTTGAGCTAATACTTGTTGTTTCACTTCACTGGGTATGTTGTTTTCTGTTTTCCTTGTCAGGTATGATAACAGGTGCAGCAGGGCGCAACTGTGTTGCGAAGTCATCCATTGCTTGACCATCCCATCTTTGATTCTGATCTAGCACTTGTTATAGTTTCTAGAATAACGATATGACATAATGATGCTTTTAATCTCCGTGGTAGCCTAAATGGGAGAACTAAAGTGGAATAAGGGAGTTTTTGGTAAATGTTATACTCGAATGCTGACTTTGGTCTTGAGCTTCTCCAGGTCGTGTATTGGAAGGATTTCACCATACTTATTGCTGTATGGGTCATTCTCGTGTTACTGTTTATTACTTCAAATTGCTTGCCTGTTTGTAATGCCTTCACATTTTGAAAACGACCTTTTGCGCTATTAACTTTCTGACTAGAAGCTATCATATTGTGTACAGACATATACATCAACTTGTTCAACGACATATTGGATCTTATACCTCTTACAGGTACTTATTGTAATATACTGTCTCTGTGTTTTCTCCAATTTTCATTCACCCGCATATCCAAACCTTATGATCAACGAGATTCTTCCATCAATAATTTGATTGCGAGCTTCCACTCTATGATATTGATTTGTGTTGCTTAGCACTTTGTGTCTAGGTTTGTCTGACATAAAGTTGTTTCTGTAGCTAAACATACAGAATTAGATTTTATAGATGCATATGTCTCTTCCTCAGGTGCTTTTTTTTTTACAAGTTCCAACTATAGCCAGATCAAATCATATAGAAATTTTCAAATGCAGGTTTCTATAATCTTTGTGATGATATTCTGTCCGTCATACAGTATTACCTGCTAGGACATTTTCCAGACAAGCTGAAAATCTTCATTGGTATTTATCGTTGATAGTTGAGCAATCATATTTTGTCACCATGTTGCAGCCTGTATTTTGCTGCCTTGGTAGAACAATTTAATTAGCATACTTAATAGAGCATCTTAATCTTTGTCTGTGCACTCTCATTAGGCAAGTTCTTTCTCTTTTCATTTGTGAGCTAAGATTTTCAACTCTTGTGTCACTGTCTACACGAATTTGGTTACAGTTGATTAAAATGATCAAGGACGGACGGTATATGGGGTTTGATAACATCTGGGCTTTGTATAACTAGTGTTCTCTGGACTCGCAACAGATTTTGACTTTATTTCAAAAAGAAGTTGATGTATGATGGATATCAATAGCCTAGTGTCACCAAACCGCCACTTAACCATCTTAAAGGGAGGAGAATCTAGGGTCAAAAGGAGGTTTTTAGAATGTTGTAGGAAAATCTTCAAGACACTAGGCATGTGGAGTCTTCTACAAGTAGCGACTAAATTGTAAATATAGAAGAATTTGGCAAGTAAATATTATTTACACATTGACCCCTAGGGAGTAGTATAAAGGGGTTGGGAGGACACCCATTTGTACCAATCAACCAAGAAAGCATAAGCAATCTTCCAAAGTTAGAACAAGGCTTTTCCAAAAGCTCTCTTGTCTTCTTTATTCTAACGTTCTCTTGTTTTTTCAAAAGCTCTCTTCTCATCTTCAAAGTAACGTTCTCCTATTTTCTCCAATATACCGTTCCCTTAACGATCTAATCGAATAGGCTAGTTCGTCAGATTGTCTCTTGCCTGGCCATGGATTCATGGATTTTTTCAATCATAAAATCCCTCTCATTTTGTGTCCCCTTAACAATCTAATAGAATAAGCTTACTTGTGCTTGCAAAAACGTGAAAAATTGTGACTTAAATTATCAAATGTCGTATGAAAATCTTAGTTGAGTTCTAAGTCCGTGACAATAGGCCGATTTACCAAAGCTCTACTTGGAAAATACTCTTAAGGCTATTACTGCTTTTATGAATAGTTAGTTGCATGGACATATCAATCATGTTCATTTTAACTGTTTATTATTAACTTCAACACGTTTATCCAAACAAAATATGTAACTACTTAATTAATGAATTTCAACACTTTATCAATTATTTTTAATCCAAACTGACTATTAATTAGAGGAGCAAATCTTTGGTAATGAATGGCAAAATAAAAGTAGTACTCAACTAAGCAGAACTCAAGTCCTCTAATTACCCTGATAGTTCAAAAGTTATCAAAGATAGCTACAATTTGGATTTTGTAGCAAATCCTTCAAAAGAAATGTATCTATCTTTTTTATTAAAACCCCATTCAAACTTAATCAACTTTGATTAATGAAGAATCATTTATGAAACCAATTCCCTATACTGCAGCTCCCTCCCCTTCACTTGCCAACCTCATTTTCCTCTTCGGCTGTCAACTCAGAATGGTAAAATATACCAGCACAAAAGACTGAATGACTTCATCTCAGAATTTAAGACATGCACAAAACTTGTCAAATATAGAGGTTAATAGTGAGTCAGTCAAGCATGTTGCACAAATATTAATGCCAACATGAATTATTGATAGGCAAAGGCACCACAATACATGTCATCATATATTGGAAAGGAGCAAGTGCCCCATCCTAATTCATTCAATCACCATAGTAACATCCAAAAGTTCACAAAAACTTAACTATTTGAACACCAAATCTAGCCATGGGTAGGACGACAGTTTTTCAATACTAGGAGAATATAACAACATCCTCACTTCTTTCCGCTCTTTTTCAGGCCGGTACCACCAATGGACCCTTTCTGAGCCTTTGCCTTGAGCTCCTTTAGGGCCTGCAAGATCACAAGGACGAGGGTTAATTTATTTGGAAAGATTGGTCTACTACAAAGCTGCCAGGACAAGGAGGATGATTTACCTTTTCTTCTTCTTTCTTCTTTGCAAGAAAGGCCTTGTCATTCTGCAGATAAATAAACCACGTACAAGTTATAGAGCAGAAAATATCGCACATAAGCTCATGAACCAGAGAGAAGCATTATTTCAGTGGATACCAAATTCTGAGCATTAAGCATGGTCCATAGCAAAGGTTCCATTATTGATCACCTACTCTCCCCTTATTTATAACTTAGATACTAAGATAATTGCGACAAACAGAGAGTATCTGAATGTGTGACCATCAAAATATCTATTCCTCAAAATGACTGAATAACTTGCATAACAATATCTATTAGCTTCACTGGCCTAGATATGTCAATGGAGTATATGGAGCAGCGGTAGAACTGTAGAAAACATATCCACCCTGCATTGCACCATCAATTAACTACAACTCAAATCCAAACCAGTTGGGCTGACCTATATGAATCATTATTCCGCTCACCCTACCCCACACCCACATCAAAAAAACTCCCATGAATCTCCCATATTTTTCCCTTTGATGTTCCCTTTTCTCCTCAAATCTCTTTTCCATTTTTGAAGTGCTTCAAGAAGCAAATAATAACTTTTTTTAATGCAGATAGAAAATATAGCTTCATTACTTGCAAAATAATTGCTAAGAGTCTAACAGCATGTTTTCTTGTGCAGACTGAATCCCTAACCAACCTTCCTCTTGCTATCTAAAGGGCTGAGGCATAAGTATAACCACAAATTCTGAGACCTATAGCTTGTCTACATCTCTATTAAAATTGTCCAGCAGTGTCTTAGTTGTTTTTTCTTTTTTAAATGATAGTGGTGTCTGGGCCAACTTTTGCACACCTTTACTACTTCCACAGAATACTTGCCAACTCCAATTGGCAAGTAGCACCAGATAATTCTGCCCATCAAAACTAAGATGAAAAGAATCAACTAGTGTTTTTTTGTCTCCGACAGAATTTGAACTTGAGACCTCGTGACTCTCAACCACTTCATTGAAAGCTGGTTTTTGTCGTCAAGAAAATTATTATGTAAGCTAAGCCCGCCAAAAAAGAAGAAAAATTCGGCTGACATGGACATGCTAAGCGCCAGTCGCAAATTGGTTTAGGTCCACAGTACATGAACCCTTTGTTCCAGTCCAGACAATTCATCACTCATAAGTACAAACTATATCTTTTCCCAAATTGAAAGGTCAAATCGCCATTAACTATAAAAACAACCTTTCTACCCATAAAAAGCAAAAGTAAGGTCTGCGTACATCCCACACTACCCAGACGATTATTGTTAATATATTGAATAGCCAGAATGTAGTTAATCCACGAGATCTACAAAATAACCAAAGAATCTATACAAAAAACATCTTGTAAATCATTCTTCCCCCAGCTGAACGGAAGGTAAATTATGACAAAGGATGAACACACAAACAAAAGATTTCATCAATTACCTCATCGTACTCCTTCTTTTCAGCCTTTGGTGCCTTCAAAGGCTTTGCCTTTCCACCTGTTCAACAAAGAGAAATCAATATATTCTCATACCCCTTTTGACAAAATCAATCAGCCAAACACGCCTTAACCCCAAATTTCAAACAAACAATTTTCTTTTAAAATTCAAATCTCTGAAGATCCATGTTGAAGAAGATGAGAAAACAGATGTCTACCTTGCTTAGAAGACATGGTTGATTATCTAGGTTAAGAGTTTGGATCTGTTGATGAGAACGGAAATACCCTCCTCTCCTGACCCAAACTAGCTTTTTTCTAAAGTGGCGTTGGAATTTTCTTGGACACTCGCAAAATTTATAATATTGGAGGAATTATTGGAGTGGGAATGGAACTTGTGGTTTTACTATTCTATCCTCCTTGTTGAAGTTTGTGAATAGGAGATTATGAGGGGGCTTTTAGGCATTTTGAAATAACGAATCAGCCAGTTAGGACTTTAGGAGTAGGGAATTCCTTGAGCAAATTGCCTTCTGTTTATTTCTTTTCTTTTCCACCTTGCTTATTAGGAAAACCAATGGTAAAATTTCACAAACTGGACCAACCGAATATGTTTACTTTCATAAATTGGACTCATTTAGCAAAATAGTTATTCAAATTAGACCCAACTTCATATGTTTATCTTGATTAGATCTATCATCCAAACTATTTACTTGATTGTTTCATTGTTGAATCACTAATTTTTCATTTTTAATACTATTGGAGTATATATGAAATTTGATGATATCAAACATTAATTTAACAATCTTTTCACTAAAGCATTGTTTATTCTCCCTTGATGTCATCAAAGTATATATACTATAATGGATCAAAGACTAAATGAGTAGTGTTTTACTGAACAACTGCTTCTTCATCATTGATACCATCAGAGTGTATATAAATATATATATTGATAGTATTAAGCTATATTTGAGTTATTTTTTCATTGCAGCATTGGCTATTTCTCCTTGATGCCATCAGAGAATATATACTCTAATGGTATCACAGAGTAACTGAGTAGTATTTTCACTTAAACACAACTTTTTCTTTTTTATATATCATCAGAGTACATATATTTGTTGATGACATCAAGCAATAATTTAGTAGTATTTGCCTCTTGCTCCTTGATATCATCAGACTATATATGTATGTATATACTTTGATCACATCAGATGCGCGAGTAGTTAAAAACAAGAGGGTGTAAAAGTAAGAAATAGACGCTTGTAAATAATCTCCTTTTTTGCGGAAAATATTCTTTTTCCTTACTTTTTTTTAGATCTATGACCAAATATTTTACACTACTGTCCCCTTATTTTATTCATGTGACCAGTGCCCCTATTTCTTTTTTTTTTTTTATATCATCCAAATATAATATACTCTAATGGTATCAAGATTAAACCACTACTTATTTGTCTTTGATACCCTGATGGTATCAAGTAGTGATTGAACAGTCTTTTTACTGAAGCACTGCATGTTTCTCTTTGATGCCATTAGAGTACAAGCAGTATTTGAACAATCTTTTTACTGAATCACTATATATTCCTTTTTGATGCTAGCAGAGTATATGTACTCTAATGGTATCAAGGAATAGCTTAAAAATGTTTTCACTTAGGAACTTCTTCCTCTTTGATATTATCATAGTGTATATATATTTTGATGGTATTAAGAGAGTGATTTAGTAGTAATTTTATTGAAGTATTGTCTCTTCCTTCTTGATTTCACCTTAGTATATATAGACTTTAATGAAATCAAATGTGCATTAATAGTTGAAAATAAGAGGTATGAAAGTAAGAGGGTAGTTAGTTTTAAATAGTTTCCACTTTTAGGGTATGTTTGACAGGAGGTATTAGGAGTAATAATTCATGGATTAGTTGATGGTATTAATTAGTACAATGTTTGGTAGAAATTTTGGACCATGTTGTAACACCCCACACCTTACATTACACCTTTAATACTATACAAATGAAATATGACATGATTTGGTTAAACTAGCGCTAGTTTTCAAAAGTGTTTGAATCTCGCGTTAATAGGCTATACGTGCGTCTAGCGCTTAAGAGGATCGAGTGTATACATGTTTTGTGTCGAAATGAGGAGATTACAGACTTAAAATGAAGTGAGAAAATTGAGGTGCTTGTAGGACTTAGAAGCAAGGAGGTGAGTCAGCTACTTACTTAGCTCGAAATTGCTAACTAAACGGAGACGAGACCCGACGTCGAACTTGTCCAAGTTTGATTGTAAATAAAATATGTGTTAATAGGGTAACTTTGGCCCATGTCTTAGAACCATAGATGGACT
>JAABOM020000012.1:17308558-17323554 GCA_011800125.2 Solanum clarkiae | reverse complement strand
GATGTAGACTCTGCCTCTTCCTTTTCCAACAAATGTAGGATCCTGTTATATTGTTGTGGAGTAAAAAGTGGTTGTGTGGGCATGAGTGACTGCATTTCATTTCTTTTCCCTTTCATCATGTGAAACTCATCTCTGGGCTCCATATCATCCTTTGAAACATCTGCCACATGATGAGATGCATCTTGATATCTGTTGTGGTGCATCATCTGTCCTGAAGGACCTGTCTTCTTTTTAAACTTCCAATTAGGAGGATATCCAATCAGCTTGTAACAATCCTCCCTTACATGACCTTGAATCTTGCAATAAAGAACAAATCTGATCCCAGTTCTTTTTCTTGGATTGAAATTTCTTAGGAAAATTCCCTCTTCTTGCATACATTGCATTCTGTTGTTGTTCTGGTGTGCTGCTATTTGAATATACTTTTCCTACATATAGGGCCATTTATTCCGACATGCAACTTGCTGGATGAGAACCAGCAGTGGATCTCTGGCTCTCATTAGCCATAATCAATGCAAAAGCCTTTCCAACACTAGGAAGAGGACTCATCATTAGGATTTAACTCCTAGCATGAGCATACACCTTATTAAGTCCCATTAGGAAAGCAAACAACTTCAAACATGCTAAATGATCAATGTAAGTTATAGATCTATCACAGCTACTTGAAGGAGGGGGAACAAGTGCATCAAATTCATCCCACAACATCTTCAATTTAGAAAAATATGTAGAAACTGACATGTTGCCTTGATTAATTGTGCAGATTTCCCCATGCAGCTGATATCCTCTAGATCCATCTACTTTATCAAATCTCTCCTTGAGATCTTCCCACACTATCGCTGTATCAGTAGCATAGACAATGCTACTGAGCAAATCCTTTGATACGGTGTTCATGATTTATGCAAGGACATAGGCATTACACTTCTCCCATTGTTCCTCTATTTCTCCTCTATAATCACTCCTCTTGCATGTTCCAAGAACAAAACCTAATTTGTTTTTAGCTCTAAGATGAATGAGCATAGATCTACTCCATAGTGAGTAGTTATCTGTCCCTGTCAACTGTATAGAGGTGAGAATACTACCTGGAGAATCGGCATTGTGCAAATAAAGTGGATGATTCTGCCTCCTTTCAACCCAATTTAGAGTCTCTGTTGCAGAATCAACATTACTAGTTGCATTGGCTATAGAATCAGCCATTGAAGATGAAATTCGAGCTGTAAATCAATGATTGATTCAAGGCTCTGATACCATGAAGAAAAGATCAACAGCAGCAATTCATAGCAGAGAGAAGATGAGAGTGAAAGCCAGAAGCAATTTGGAAGAGAGAGAGACGGTTAATGGAATAGTGTTTGTATATTCCTTTGAACTGTACAAGTGTTTGTATATATACAAATGTGAAGCCTCATTCTATCTACTATGTGGCATAGCACACATGATCATGTCTGATCTAATCTTTAACTAACTCAACTAGCTCATTAATCTCAACTAACTAGTTAACAAAATAATGATTAATATGCTACTCTATGTTATTTACATTCCAACAAACACCACGACCAAGAGCCTTGGTAAGAACATCAGCTGGTTGATCACAGGAGGAGATATATGTAGTAGTAATCAAACCATCCGTATCTTCTCATGAATAAAATGACAATCAATGTCAATATATTTAGTTTGTTCGTGGAAAATAGGATTAGCTGCAATTTGTAGGGCTGATGTGTTGTCTGAGTAAAGAGAAACAAGAAGGTTAGTAGACACACCAAGCTCATGAAACAATCTAACAAGCCATACAACCTATATAACAGTTGAAGCCATAGGTCAATACTCAACCTCAACTGAGCTGAGTGCGACAGTGATTTGTTTCTTAGATTTCCATAAAATAGGAGAACCACCAAACTAAATTGTATTAAATAACCAGTGATGGATTTCCTGCTGATGATATAGGAACCCTAGTCAGTATCACAAAAGACTTGTAGATCACAACCACCAGTAAATGACATTAAGATCCCTAAGGCTAGAGCTGATTTTATATATCTTACTAAGCAAAGTGCATCATCCATGTGTAAAATTTGGTGCATGCATGAACTTACTCAAGCATTGCATAATAAAAGAGATGTTAGGTCTAGTAGTAGTAAAGTATAACAGCTTTCCTATTAATCTTTGATAGCCAGTAAGGTCAGATAGAGGAGAATCAAGTGGGGATGATGGTATGGTGTTATTAACTCCACTGTGGTAAGCTTCTGATTCAATTTCATAGGAGTAGAAACAGGTTTGGCACCAGCTAGTCCCATGTCTAAGATGAGCTCCAAAGCATATTTTCTCTGATGAATTAGGATACCATCTTTATTCCTTGCAAATTCCAAACCAAGAAAGTACCTTAGTTCTCTTAGATCTTTGATCGTAAAACCATTTTGTAGAGTTGTTTTGGTGTCATTGATCAATGTGAGATCATTTCTGGTCAACAAAAGATCATCTACATAGACAAACACTATCACCAATTTGTTATCTTGCCTTTTGATAAATAGTGAATAATCTCTGGTACTTTGATGAAAATATGATGAAACTAGAGCAAAAATGAGCTTGATATTCCATTGTCTTGAAGCTTGCTTCAAGCCATAAAGAGATCTCAATAATCTGCACACCTTATTATCTGTAGTTTTCTTGCTAAAACTAGTAGGAATAGACATATAAATTTCTTCATATAAGTCCCCTTGTAGGAAAGCATTGTGAACATCCATCTGATGGATTGTCCAATGCTTGACAACTATAATTGAAATAATAGATCTGAAAGTAGCCATCTTAATCACAGAAGGTCTCTTGATAGTCAAAACCTTCCTTCTGGTTATACCCCTTCTCTGCCAACCGGGCCTTGAATATTTCCACTTCACCACTTGCATTATACTTAATCTTGTAGACCCACCTAAACCAATTGCCTTTTTGCCTTTAGGTAGATCCACTATTTCCTAAGTTTTATCGTCCTCCAATATCTGTATTTCATTTTTCATTGCATTTTCCCATCTTGCATCTTTGACTGCTTCTGTGTAACTAGAAGGTTCAATTTCAGCTGCAAATTTAGAGATAAAACTTTGATATTGTGGTGAGATTTTTGTATATTCCAGAACTAAAGAAATGGAGTATAAACAGTTGCTAGAATCAGCTTAGTGACATAGTCTTTATGCCAGATAGGTGGTCTATACTCTCTTTTAGATCTTCTTACAGTGGATGGATGAGAAATATTATCAGTATTTGATGTGGTAATTGGAGGGAGGATCAGTAAGAGGAGCTGAAGAAATAACAACTGAAGGCTGAGGTAATGGAACAATATGATAAATGTGTATAGATGGTGTACCAACTAGATCCTCATAACCAAACAAATTATGATGACTTGTGTGGCTCTATGATGCTACCCTTGAAAGGAAAATAGTTTCCATGAACATGAAATCCCTACTAACAAAAAAGGTCCTATTTTCAAGATCTTATAATTTGTAGCCCTTTTGATTTGTACTATGTCTTACCAAAACATCTCATATTGCTCTTGGGATGAACTTATCTAGTTTGATGAGATTAGTAGCAAAACATACACATCCTACAACTCTCATATGATCAAGTGAGGGGTTTTTTCCATATGACCTCTCAAAAGGAGAATTTCAGCTAGTATAGAAGATGGTATTCTATTGAGAACATAAAAAACAACTTGAACACAAAGACCCCAAAATCTATCAGGAAAACTAGCTTGAAACTTGATAGCTCTTGCTGTTTCAAGTGTGTGTTTGTGTCTCCTTTCAACTACACCATTCTGTTGAGTAGCGTAAGGATATGAACTCTCATGTAAAACATGACTGAGTTTAAAAAATATATTGCAAGTATCATTAAAGAACTCAGACCCATTATCAGACCTTATTCTTTGAATTTTCTTACCAAACTGAGTTTAAATTTTAAGGAAAAAAATTTCAAGATACCAACAACATCAAATTTAAGTCTCATCAAGAACACCCAAGTCCACCTTGAATAGTCATCAAAAATGGTTAAGAAGTATCTTATACCATCAAAAGTCTCTACTTTGTAAGGATCCCAAACATTGGAAAATGCTAGTAGATTTACTAGTACTGTATGGAAAGAATTATCTAGTCTGTCTAGCCAGATGACATACTTCACAATTATTCAAGGTAAATCTATTGCCAAGACTATGAAAGATGAGAATTTTTCTCAACACACTCATTGGGACATGGCATAACTTCTGATGCCAAGTAGCAACATCTGTATCCTTTGTTATTGCGAGGCACTTCTGTAGTCCTCCACCTTTATTTCATAAATATAAGCACAATGTGTAGAGGCCGTCCTTCTCTTCACTAATTTCTCTCACATTTTTAGATGAGAGGTCCTGAAAAACACAAAATTTTGGAAAGAATGACACTACAGTTCAAATCTTTAGTCACTTGTGACACTGACATAAGATTGAACTTGAATGTGAGAACACAACACTTTTCTAAGAACATCACCTTCTCCTAGGTGACAATTTTCAATATTTAACACTTGAGCTGAATCTTCTGTGGGCAATTGAACTTGTCCTGCATATTCTATCAAGCCTTGATGATGTAAATGTTTGTGATCACCTATCATATGGTTAGTAGCACCAATATCTACCATTCATTTGAAGAATTCTTTTTCATTTAAAGAGAGTTTACATGCCATGTTGATAACTGCATTTGTCTCATTTATAGTGATTGTGTCAAGCATTCTAAGCAATTTTTGATGCTGACCAGATGAACATAAGCATAGACTACTTATCTAACTGACTCACTGAATGCTGTAAATAGGTGCCAACATGTTCCTGCTGCAACTGTTGAGAAGACATGTTGTTGTTGTGTAGGTAGTGATTGTTGTGGACCATTGTCTCCTTTTCTTCACATTAGCTGCATTATACACAGAGTTCCCAGCCACAACTGCTTCCCTTTTATCTTTATAATCTGGTGGATATCATATAAGTCTGTAGCAATCAATTATGAGATGTCCATTTTTGTGACAAAAGTCACACTTCATCAACTTATGATAATCAACCTTCAGTTGTCCCTTCATATGGCAAAAATCACAGAATACATTTAGATTGAAGTTCTTCTTCTGTGGTTGGTTTCCATGATTAGGCCTTGAAGTAAATATTATTATTGGTGTCATGTTTGAACACATCATCCTACTTGATCCTACTACCATATTTTGGCTTTCATCTTGATTGATCATGCCATACACTTGATTGATATTGGGAATCTATTGCATCAATAAAATCTGACTCCTAGCCTGGCTATGATTGTCACTGAGTCCAATGAGGAATTGTAATATCCTTTAATATTGCAGATGCTCAAAAAATGCTCTGGACTTAGGGAAATTACAAAAAGGTGGAGGCATAATTAAATCATATTCATTCCATAGATCCTTAAGTCTAGAATAATAAACAAACACAGGTGAAACACCTTGAACAAGAGTAAAAATCTCCTTATATAATTGAAAAACCCGCGAACTGTTAACTTTGTTGAATCTCTAATTTAGATCTCCCCAAATCAGTTGTGTATTCGAACAAAAAAGGACTCCTCCATTTAAATCCTTACTTACATTGCATAAAATCAAAGAGACTACAATTGCATTGCATCGATCCCGTAGTCGAGCTAGGTCACTTGAATAACTATCTCGCATCATTGGTCCATCGACAACCTGCCTTGTTCTTCCCTAGAAGTGCCAGTTGCATAACTTTGCTCCACAAAGTGTAATTATCAAATCCAGTGAGCATAATCCCCATATTGAGTGATCCAGGTGCATCAGATGGATGCAAGTACAGCAACTGAAGATGATTTATAGCTTTTGTGCTCTGTGTATTTCTCGATGGAGCTCCTCCCGTAGTTCCACTAACATCCATTTGAATGATGAAATTGAAGCAATCAAGCTTCGAAATCCAGAACGAAAATGAAGCAATCGAGCTTCGAAAAATCAGAAATCTGGTGAAAGAGAACACAGAGCTACTAGAATTCTTCATTGCATGTGCAAGAATTCCTTTGATCCTAGCTCAAATTGCTCTAATACCACGTTGAGCTTTTGGATCTGAAAGAGTAATTTGGAAGAATTGAAATGATTCCATTGATAGTTCAAGGTACATTGTGAGTGTAGTATATATATGTACCTATTTCAACAATTATCTCTAACTAATTGTAACTAACTATAACTAACTTAGTAACTAATCACTAATGAGCAACTAATTACTTTATTAGTATATACAATACCTAGTGTAGTTGAACATTATCAAGGTATATCTACTTACTCCTTCAGAGATCCGAATTAGGTTGTATGATTAGCATCATGAATTAGTTATAAGGACACTATCGTAAAATACTAAAGAATGGATTGCGTGTCCACATCATATGCAATAATTTCTTTACCAGATTCCACGTTCGAATGTGCCCATCAACCTCCGCAATATTAGGGAAACAAAGAAGAAATTAGTTGACCACTTGACTACTATCTTCCTCTCCAAATAGATGAAACAAACCATAACATAATGGAAGTGGCAAATGACCATCCAACTCATTCCTATTGTTTGATCAAATCAAATACAATAGTAAAGAAAATGTGTCTTTTCAAGCTGGTTATACCTTATTATTAATTTTATCTTCAAGTTAATAATAGTTCCTTGTTGTTGTAAGTTGGTATATACTGTCATGTTCAAAAGTTAAGCTTTATGAATCAATATTGTTCCTACACAGCCCTTCAGTTGGAGCCGTTCAGAGTTACGATTAGCCGGCAGAATGTAGGAGCTCCACGTGGCAGCATGAATTTATGTGATGGACTGAAACATAAATTAAGAGGAAGAGTAGTAGTATTTAATCCAGTTGAATGAGAATATGGATTAATTTCTTCCACATTTTCTACGGCAAGGATCTGGAAAAATAAAAATGTTTGACGCATTGTTAAAGAGCAAGTTCTACACCAAATGGTGAGAATGTTAACTCTTTAATTCACATTTTTTTCCCCAATTCTCTCAACTCGGCGTACCAGTTGTTATTGTTCTTTTTCTTTATGTGGTACAGCAAGTCTACAATCAAGCTGACAAAGACTCGAATCGAGATGATCAGAAAAAAGAGAGATGCTATGCTGAAATATCTGAAGAATGATATGGCTGACCTCCTTAAATCTGGAGTGGATGTCAACGCCTACGGCAGGGTAATTTGCTCTTCTTTATCCAAATGTTGCAGTCAGAGGCTCTTGACTACTTAGTATTATATTATACATTTGCTTGCTTAGTTCACGCTGAAACCAACTACTTGTTTTAGATTCGTCTCTAAAATGTGAAGTGTATTTTGAGAGCACAACACTTAATTAAAGGCCCCAATATTGTTATTTGCATGCTTTGTATGAAAGTCAATGTGTATTTTCTCCGGTTGACATAAAAGTTGTGTTAATGCAACAGACTGATGGCCTTCTGCTTGAGCTCAATCTATCGAGCTGCTACAATTTATTGGAACAATATTGCCTGCATATCTCGAGTCACCTCGCTACCATGAGTAAACAGAGGTACATTGATTTTTTCCCTCAAGTCAAGTGGTCTGGGACCTAGTCACGCTATTCTCTGTGTAATCTTTGTTTTTAGAGAGTGCCCAGAGGAATGCAGAGAAGCTGTATCGACTTTGATATTTTCAGCAGCAAGACTTTCCCATCTGCCTGAATTACGTGAACTGAGAGATATATTTACTGAGAGATATGGAAATTCCCTTGAATGTTTTGTGAGTAAAGAGGTAGTTTCATTCTCTTGTGGAACTCTTTTCCGCTCTCTTTAAGACGTATTCATAGTCGTTCTTGACAGTTTGTTATAAAGCTAAAGTCCCATCCACCTACAAAGGATATCAAGATTCAGTTGATGCAAGAAATAGCAGTAGAATTTGGTGTAACATGGAATTCAAAGGCGTTGGAGCAAAAACTATCTAAACCAGTGATAGCTGTACAGGTAAGCCTTCTATACAATTTATTAGCAATTCAATTATTGAAACATTATAGACACAAACAACACACGCGTGTGACACTACTGTCGGTACATACAAGTTAAACACTTGTTACCTGTACTGCCCAGAAATGAAAGGAGTTCCTTCCTCATTTTTTTTGTGGCTTTCACATATTCTGGCTTCAATTTGTGTGTAGATGTTCCTAAACGAGCTTTTATTCTTTACACAACTCATGGCCAAGTTTCTACTTGTGTATATACACCTTTTTCCTTAAATAGTAGTTGCACTTGGTACCTATCTTTCACAGGACTGGCCCAAGAGTCATAATGATGAAGAAAACAAATTGCACAAGAAAATGGATGAATCGGGACAGAGAAAAGAACATCGAAAAGCTAAGGTTAATCATGAGAATGCAAGGACACATACGACTTGTTCATCTTGTGGGAGAAAAGAAGTCCCTGGTCATGTACATAGCTTGCCTAAGGGAAGGGAGAGTGACAAACACAAAAGAGATAACATAAGTCGAGCATCCAACAGATATTTAGATGATCAACCTCCAGTAAATGATACTATTACTGTAAAATATGAGCCTAAAATCATTGCAAGTGTTTCTGAAGAAAAATCTGATGACAAGACGCCATTCTATTATAGGCCCAGTTACAACAAGTCAAGACCATGCATTGGCTCCACAGGGGAGGCACAGGGACATAAAGATATGAATGAGAGAGGAGTAAAGATTGCCAAAGAAACTGATGCAATAGAAAAGCCAAAACCGAAATCAGTTAGGACACGACATGGGATAAAAATTGCAAGTGATGAAGAGGAAAAGATGATGGATAGGCTCTTAATGCACTATACTAGGAAACAGGCTCAAGATGGAGTTAGGACATCAAAATCAGTTGAGTGCAGTGAAGTCTCAAGGAAGAGATCAATTCGTATTGAATTGAAACCTGCAGTGACACTTAGAGAAGGACACACTGAAGCAACAAATTTGTTTGAAGATGATGATATGTTGAGTCCAAATGGGCATATACATCCCAAGCTGCCAGATTACGATGACTTCCTCCGTCAACTTGCAGCTCTCAAAGGTAAATAATTAAAAGACTTTGTAGGAATTAACCATTCTTCATATTACTATTATTTATTCTGGTTATCACGAAATCATTTGATTAGTTGTAAATCTGGTCATTAGACAAGTGTTAATGTGTATTGGACATATTAGAAATTGAAGTTGGTTGTTGTTTGTGACTTAAATCTGCCAAGTAGAAATCAGGACCATTTTATTGTTTCATTCTTGGAAGAATTTGCAAATTCATAAAACCTAGAAGGTGAATTTCCCATCTCCAAGAAAATTACAAGTCGTAAACTACCTCTGACTAATGATTAAGAAATTTCATTACTGCATCACAATCCACGTGGGTACTCTATCATCATGCTATTATTAGGTATTCAAAGGTCTACTTTAAAATTATTTTATTGATTTACTTGAAAAGCAACATTTTCTTTTTTTGCATGAAAAAGTAACAATTTCAAATGTTATTAATATAGTTTATAGTTCAAAATTTTGAAATCAATTGAATATATTAATATTTAATTAAAAGGGAAATTTGTTACTAGCAAAGAACGAGGTATCATTTTCTCGTCTCTCCGAATTTTAGGATTGTTAAATGAAATTTATTTATTTATATACAAGATAGGATTGAATATTTTAGGTGATTTCTTCACTTTTGAAAAAGTTGTATATTAATCCGTCATAACTAAAAAATTATTTTTTGACAAAATAATAAGAGTTTTCATTACAACCGTAAATATAGAATAAGTAATTTACTTTTTTAAAGAGTACATGTCTAATAATTTTGATCGAGTTGGGGACCACTGCGACGGTGCAGATGAAGAAGAACGTGCACGGCGGCGCAAGAAGAAGACAGAGAAGAGAAAGGGTTCTGTTAGCCCTTAGGGCTTCTTTTTCCTTTTATTAATTGATCAAAAAATAACAACAATGAATATGTATGTACAGGAATGTTGTATTTATACATTGTATGCTCCCTATGATACTTATAATGCACCTTCATACTATAGGATAATTTCCCAATTAATCCTCCTAATTATGTAATTAATGTTCTCTTCCAATACCCCCCCTCAAGCTGGATACATTGAAGACGTTCAATAATCCAAGCTTGCCAAGTAGGAAGGCATGTTGTGTACGATTCAACGCCTTGGTGAGAAGATCATCTTGTTGGTCTTTGGTGTTAACATATACAGTCTTAATGAGTCCTCGCTGGATCTTCTCTCTAATGAAATGATAATCGATCTCGATGTGCTTGGTGCGCTCATGAAAAACTGGGTTGGCTGCAATCTGAAGAGCCGATTTGTTATCACAGAAAAGTAGTGTTGGTTCTTTCAACTGCACATCTAACTCTTTGAACAGGCTGGTTATCCACACCACCTCTGAAGTAAGCATAGCTAGGCTTCTATATTCAGCCTCTGTGGCGTTTCTTGACACGGTTGCCTGTTTCTTGGATTTCTAAGATATGATGGAATCACCAAATTTCAAAAGGAAGCCAGTCACTGACCTTCTTGTGGATGGGCATGCAGCCCAGTCAGCATCACAGAATCCATACAATTGAGACTTCTGAACAGAACTCATAAGTAAGCCTTTACTAGGTTCAAGTTTGATGTACCTGATCACCCTCAATGCAGCCTTCCAATGCAATAATTTTGGCTTCTGCATAAACTGACTGAGAACCTGCACTGCAAAGGCGATATCTGGCCTTGTATTTGTGAGATAAAGTAACTTTCCAATTAACCTTTGATACCTGGAATGTCTTCAAATATGGTGTCTGGTGCAACTTCAACACCAGTTAATGGATGACTGCAGTCTAGTGGTGTGGTACAAGGCTTGGCATCGCCTAACCCTGCTTCAGCTATCATCTCAAGAGCATACTTCCTCTGGTTCATCAATATTTCCTTATTAGATCTCAGAAATTCAATTCCCAAGAAATATTTAAGCTTAACCAAATCTTTTATCTTGAAATGGCTGTGCAGAACATGCTTTGTCTTCTCTATCAACTCAACATCATTTCCTGTAATCAAAAGATCATCAACATATACTAAAACAATTACCAGTGCATCATTCTTCTTCTTTGTGAATAAAGAATAGTCTAAATGGCTTTGTGTGTAGCCACAGCCTAACAGTCTTCGGTGAGTTTGGCATTTCATTGCCTTGAAGCCTGTTTCAGCCCATACAATGACTTCATGAACTTGCACACCAGCCTCTTGTCCTTCTCAACAGTATAGAAACCCTGAGGCAGCTCCATGTAGACCTCCTCAAGTAAATCTCCTTGTAGGAAGGCATTAAAAACATCCATTTGGTAAATATCCCAACCTTTAGCAGCAGTCAATGCTACAATAGACCTAACTGTCGACATCTTTACAATTGGAGCAAAGTTTTCCTAGTAGTCAATCCCTTCAGTTTGGCTGTAACCTTTGGCCACAAGTCTACCCTTAAACCTGTCCACTTGACCATCTTCCTTATACTTAATCTTGTATACCCACTTGCAGCCAACGATGTTCTTCCCTTCTGGCATTTGAACTAACTTCCAGGTTTCATTTTCCTCTAAGGCCTGTATTTCCTTTTGCATTGCATCTCTCCACCTGCTGTCCTTTGCTGCTTCTACAAAATTTCTTGGCTCAATTTCTGTGGAACACATGGACAGATAAGCCTGATACTTGGGTGAAACACTGTCATAAGACACATAGTTACTTTGAGAATAGGCCTTGGTTGTTTGAGCCACATAGTCTTTCATCCAAATAGGTGGATGAGAGCTTCTGGTGGACTTCCTGGGCATATTATCGTCAGGTTTACTCCATTGTTCAGCTGCAGGATTGACAGTATCAGCCTGGTCATTCCAATCACTTGCTAGACCTGAAGGATCATCACTGAGGATCACAGAATCAGTTTCTATCCCCATATCATTTGCTGCAATGGGTGCAGGGGCATCTTCCTCTTCATCACAAGCAAGAGAGTTGTCTGAGGGAGCAACCAGATCTCTGTGGAACAGTGGTTGCTGTTTACTGACCATTTGTTTGAATGGAAACATATCTTCCTTGAATGTTACATCTCTACTAACAATAAGCCTTTTTTGTGTTAAGCTGTATAATATGTACCCCTTTTGTGTGGATAAATATCCCATCAGTACACATGACTCAGCTCTAGGAGAGAATTTATCCTGTATGACTGCTCTGGTTGCATAGCATAGGCAGCCTAGTACTCTCAAATGCTCTAATTTTGCTTTGTGTCCATGGAATTGTTCATATGGAGACTTGCCCTTCAAAACTAATGTAGGAAGCCTGTTAATCAAATACACAGCTGATAATACACATTCTCCCCAGAATTTAATAGGGATATTACCTTGAAACCTGATTGCTTTAGCCACTTCTAGTATGTGTCTGTGCTTTCTTTCAGCCACCCCATTTTGTTGTGGAGTGTATGGACAACTGATTTCATGTACAATTCCAAGATTCGTTAGCAAAGTACCACAATCAGCATTAAAAAATTCTATCCCATTGTCTGTTCTAATCCTTTTAACATACTTATTGAATTGGGTCTGCACTAGTGCTAAGAAAGACTTCAATACTAAAAATACATCACTCTTCAAATGCAGTAAGTACCCCTAGCACATTCTTGAATGATCATTTACAATGGTTAGAAAAAATCTGAATCCATTATGTGTTGCAGTTTTGTAAGAGCAGTCCTAGGGAATTTGTTCGGTGTCTCGGAGTTGTAATCTTCCTATTAATGATTGTGACCCCATACATCAAGGTGAAGTAAATCAAAAATATTTATTGCTCTAGACATGCTCAAATTAAAAGGCAATCTAGTATGTTTTGCTAGAGGACAGACAGAATATCTAGTAAACTCATCATTACTACTAAAGTTGATATGTGTGAGCAAATGTTGCAACACCCTTGTGGATGGATGCCCAAGTCTGCTATGCCAGAGCATCTTCTCTGTTTTGCTATCCTATGTCATCATCACTGCATGAGCCTCCTTATTCTCTTCTGACTGTAGGACTGCAGGTAAGTGGTATAGGCCATTTATTTCTCTACCAATCCCCTTCACTCTTCCAATGGAGAGGTCCTGAAGCAAAAAGAAATCAGGAAAGAAATTGACTGAGCAACTTAACTGCCTAGTCAGCTTTGAAACTGATAACAAGTTATGTTTGAAATTAGGCATCACTAGTACATCTTTTAACAAGTTTCCATTAGTTATACGACAACATCCAACATGTGATACTTGTGAAGTCTTTCCATTAGGTAAGTACACTATTTTATTGGCCTTCTCAGAAGCATCACATAGTTTATCCAGGTTATGTGTCATGTGATAAGTAGCTCCTGAGTCAACTATTCAATTTCCTTGTCCTCTTTTTACTTTTACCTATGTGCTATGATCATCAACAGATAATGCATTAGTCATAGTAATTATGCCTGCCATGTTTGCTTTGTTATCTACTCCCTTACTTGAGCTTGAATCAGATGCTGAAGTCTCCTTTTCAAATAGATGTAGAATCCTGTTGTACTGACTCGAAGTGAGAGCTAGTTGTGTATCAATATTCTTCATGGAATCAGCAGGGGAGAAGGCATCCTGTTCTCCTTTCTCATTTCTGTAAGTATCTACATGCTTCACCATGTCTTGATCCCTTTGGACCCTATTATTCTGTGCCATATTAGGTCCGGTCCTCTTCTTGAATCTCTAATCAGATGGGTAACCAAAAAGCTTATAATATACATCCTTAGTGTGTCCCTGCATTTTACAGTAGTCGCAAGGCAGGCTATTGTTCCTTCTTTGCCTGTGGGTGTTGAGATTCCCAATATTGCCTGCATTCCCATTTCTTCCAGCATAGAATCCCAGCTGTTCACCATTCTCCGCTGAGTTATAACCTCCCTTCTTATAGTAATTCCCCTTACCAGCGTATAATGCCATGGACTCATTCATATTTGAACCGGCAGTCGCTCGCTGGCTCTCATCTGATATGATTATCGCGTAGGCTCTACTCACATTTGGCAGGGGATCCATCATGAGTATTTGACTATGCGCATGACCATACACATCATTTAGCCCTATCAGAAAAGCAAACAGTCGCAGATATTGTATGTTATCAACATATATTCTGGATTTTTCACAATCACATGTCGATAGAGGAACCAAGGCATCGAATTCATCCCACAAGAGTCTCATCTTGGTGAAGTAACCAGAAACAATCAGATTACCTTGGCTCAGGGTGCAAATTTCCCGATGTAGTTGATAACTCCTTGCTCCATCCATTTTGTTGAATCTCTCGTTCAAGTCTGCCCAGACCATCGCTGCATCCGAAGCATATACAATTCCACTCAGCAATTCTTTTGATACAGTGTTCATAATCCATGCAAGGACGAATGCATTGCGCTTTTCCCACTGTTCTTCCAATTCAGGCCCATAATCTGTTCTTCTCCATGTTCCGAGAATAAATCCCAGTTTACTCTTGGCGCGAAGCGTGATTAGCAATGACCTACTCCATAGGGAGTAGTTTTCTGCCTCTGTAAGTTGAACTGAGGTGAGTATACTCCCCGGCGTGTCCGACGGATGAAGATATAGGGGATGATTCCTATTCTTCTCCACAGCATCGAGCGTATCGGCTGATTTTGCAACTGATTCGCCATGTCCAGTCGATGCGCGACTGGCTTCTCCTGTTTCTATCATTGTCGAACTTGCTAAAGGACTTGTCACCGTCGCCATCGTCAGTGGTGTTTCTCTGATATCATGATCGAGTTGGGGACCACTGCAACGGTGCGAGATGAAGAATAACGCGCACGGCGGCGCAAGAAGAAGATAGAGAAGATAAAGGGTTCTATTAGCCCTTAGGGCTTCTTTTTCCTTTTATTAATTGATCAAAAAATAACAACAATGAATATGTATGTACAGGAATGTTGTATTTATACATTGTATGCTCCCTATGGTACTTATAATGCACCTTCATACTATAGGAT
>JAABOM020000012.1:17296713-17308458 GCA_011800125.2 Solanum clarkiae | reverse complement strand
GAATTAATTTTCAAATCAAGAAGTAATAAAGATTGAAGCTTTGAAACCAATCACAAGATAATACAATCAACAACAACGTCTCAACATTTAACAACCTAAAATGTAGTCTTATTTTAAGAGCATTTTAGTTAGGATAAGCTGAGTGTAAGTAAACATAGCTTAGCTACAACATTCACAACGCAGTTCTAAAAACATCATAAAGACTTAAACGATAACACCATCTCAGCCTAAGCTCTGCACAACAGAACCCTCCCAATCAGAACAAACAAAATGGCAACAAGATGAATTTAAGATCCCTGTTCGAACACAGTGTACGAAAACTCAAAACAAACGTGAGATTAGAATGTTACTTTTATCGGGGTAGCGACTGGGACGACGAGCTCGAAAGGTGGGTTCACACTTCCACGAATTTCAATTTGAACCCGGACTCGATTATTTTCTGAAAATTTAGGATTTTTTTTTCTTTCTTATTGCTCTGGCCCCCCTGGCTGTCCCAAAACTCAGAAGTAGAAGGATTTTTATAGGTAGAAATTAGGGTTCGAATTAGGGGGAAAATGGAATCGAGTTTCAAAATTTGAAATCGGGTAGGGTCGGTTCTCAATCTCGATAAAGCAATACACTTGGGGGACAAGACCGTTTGGGGGTGCGGCGCATGTGTGGGGGTAGTGGAAGAGATGACCATTGGGGTTTGTCGGTCAACGTTGTGGGTTTTTCGGCGCTTGTCGGTTTTTGCTGTCGAAAAATGGAGAAGAAGAAGGTTGGAAGGTTTGAGGAAGCATAAGAAAAGAAGAAAAAACAGAGGAGGAGAAGAGAGGTGAAGAAGATGAGAGGGAGGCGGCTGCGCTAGGTTTTTCTGGTTGAGGGAAAGGGGAAAATGGGAGAAGAAGAAAGGGATGAAGGGGATAAAGGGGAATTGGGGGCGCTTGCAACACACACGCCCGTCTAATTTAATTTTTTTTTAAAAAATGTTTAAAAATTATTAAAAATAAAAAATAAAGCCCCATGAGTAATTTGACACCGTGGAGGGTAAAAATTGGGTGTCAACAGAGGATAACAAGGTGACGGAAAGGAAATGAGAGACTAGAATATAGAAAGGAGATGGGAGACAACCATAGCCAAGCTTCAGATAATTTGCATAGCTCTTCTTTGTAATTCCTAGTCCTTTTTAATCGTAGCTAATTGGGTCTGGATCCCAAATAAAACTCTTCAACGTTTTACACGTTTGGCGTCATCGGCTCGAGACAAGGACGAGTGAGCCCTCACAACTCCAGACTCGTGTGCCCCAGTAATACCAACTAAATTAGTTTCCTTCACCAATTCTAGCCCATAGGTCCTTACAAATCCAACTCGATTCACAACACAAATGACTCATATTAGTTCCCATTGTGGATTTTATGGATTTCTATAGAAATCAGCTTAATTCCATGAGAATATCCTTTATCCTTGAAAGATTTTTGAATTTCAAATTTTGAATTTTTATCCTAATTTCAAATATTCGTCCATGTTACTAAATAAATCTAAATTTTCTTTAGTTATAAACACAAATCTTGTAAAATGCTAGGATTAGAGATCTACCTTCATCAATTGGGAATCCAAACACCTTATCTGTCTCAATATAGAGTATATAAACGCAACGCTAAAATATAAATTGAAATATTTCCCGCCTTAACTCCATGTTATCAAATATATCTAAATTTAGAAAATTAGTTATATTATTTTCTTTATTTCATGTCAGCGCTTCATAAAATTAGGGTTCTACTAATTATTTTGTCTTTCTTATTTTAAAAATTCAAATCCAATTACTGTCATGCCGTTTCATTTTATTTGAAATGAGTATTACTTAAAATACTCTATTTGCAATAATGTTAAATATCTTTCCATATCAATAAAGGTTTATCTTTAACTTCATACTTGTATATCATAATTCGTACAAGCATTGTCTATTATAACTATACAATATATTCAATTAAAAATTAATTATATCAGGAATATTAAATCAATTTGAAGAATTTATATTCGCACAAACTTCTTTCAAATTGTTCTTCTTGCTCATCGAATTGCAAAATGTATACTTCCTAAAAGCTCAAAGTTCTTTCAAAACATAATTCACAAAAAATTCTTCTTCCCTCATCGAATTTTAGAACATATAGTTACTCAAATTTCTTATAAAATATTTATTTATAAAATATTCTTCTTTTCTATTGTATTTCAAAATGTATACTTGTTCAAACATCTTTTGAAATAATTTTTTTACAAACTCTTCTTCTTCCTCGTCCTTGAATTTCATAATGCATACCCGAATTGTTTACTCTATGTAGATACCACATCGTATACATTCTTATTCTTTTATACACACAACTAAAGAGTTATTGATATTATTTCTTCATAACATATATATTCAAAAAACTTGTGTAGTCCACAATATGTATATTCACATGTATAACTATTACTATATCCATTGATTCATAATATATATATATCAAAATATATACATGATACTTCATCATATATATTTATGTATATATGTATACATATATACGTGTATATATATACATATACATACATATATATAGACACATAGATATACATACATACATACATACATACATATATACACACATACACACACATATACATACATACATATTTGATACTCTTTTTTTTTCACCAAAACCTCCACATTCCACCATGTGAAAAGTGGTTTCTCATATTCTTTGCATCCCGACCCCATAAAAAAAACACCAATGAACACACATTTTTTCAAAATGTGAGTCTTTTTCATCGAATGAAATTGAGAGATTTTTTGAATCTAATTAAAAGGAGATCTTAAGGAGAACAAATAGATATATGATGGATGGATTTATTGATAAGATTCTTGAAAATTTGCTTTATTTACAACATGAATGAAAGTAATTTATTACGACCTTCTTCAAAATATTTTTCTTTTTCATCAGTTTTCATAAAAATCCTTTGAAAATCACTTAGATTACTTCAAAGCGCTATTACGCTAACTAGTCTATAAAATACTACGAATCATATATCAATTAAACTGTATCAAACAATGGTACGAAGATAGCTAAAAACCTAAAATATATTATGATAGATTTTATATTTTGATTAGAGAAAATTTACGAGATGAAGAAAAAAAAAGTTATAAAAAAAATGCTACAACAGAAATTACATTATTTATAAGCTGTATAACATAAAATATGTATATGCCCCAAAACTTAATTCCAAATGTTTACAAAGATTGTTACTCTGTGCCAATCCTAGGTTGATACACCATACCATTTTTTCCAAGAAATAAAACTCATAATCTTTGAAGAGAGTTTATAAGGTATTTGTGCATTTGCCCCACTTAGATCCATGAACCAACACGACGAGGCCCATACCTACTACTTAGTTGAACCAACGAGTTGTCAAAACATGACCTAGCTGATGTAAAAAATTGTTTCTAGAAGCATCTAGGACCACTCGAACCTCCCCGACGGCCTCCTCCCCAGTCAAAAAGAGAGAACATTTCTCTTCTTTAAACCCTTCCATTTCATCTGTATTCTCCATTTGGTTCATTCACAAAAAGATCAATCGCACACAGACGGATTGCGTGCAACAGGTATTTGTTTGAATCACAATTTGCCGATCTATGATTTTGTTAATTTAGATTTGGCGATGTTTTGCTTGGGATGTCAGTTGGCTTTGTAAATTGCATTGCTGCTTAATGTTTTGTTAGGAGTAAACTGAATCTGTTGTATGCTGTGGTGTTATAGACTGTTGTAATAGCTTAATGATTAGTAGAAAATTCTACTTTATCCTTCCTGCATTGTTGGTTGCTGTGACAAACTCTGTATCTGATGTTACAAAAAAAGAACAAATGAAGAAACATAATGAATTTTATTATTGCAAGACTGATTTAGGGAAGGATAGCAAATCCCGTTGGCTAGATAGGGTGCTGTTGTTGTAATCTACTTGGTAGATGGTCTTTGCTTAACCCTCAATCAGATCAATTCTTAACACTGAAGATTCTTTTTGGTAGAGAAGGCTAAGGTCTTATTTGGATCAGTGTCTGGTTGATTGTATATTATTTTAGAGAAATGTGTCTAACTTAGTTCATGCAAGGCAATGTGGAGCCCTATTTTATTTATATAGGGTGAAGTTCGGGCAATTTGATGTACAGTGAGATAGTAGATTAAAAAGTTCTCATTGATGCTTTACTATCATTTCCTGCCTTGTCGGTAGGTGTGCAAGATTCATGCATGAATGTTTCATCTGCTGGGAAGTTGGATAAAAATTGTATAACTTTCGGTATTGGGTAATTTAGAAAAAAGATATCATTCTTGAATTTGGAGTCCTTGTTATTTTGCTTGTTGACCTTTTCGAATGACGTGTCTAGAGAGTATTTATTACGTCAAGCCAGATTATTTTTCTCTCCCTACTAAAAAAAGGAAATTAAAAAGATAAGTTATCTGCTCTTTTCCGTGAATCCATAATTACTGGATTGAGTAATTGCATTCAAGAAAGCCCGTCCACGAGTGAGCAGCTTTCTCAGGTTATTAATGGAAAATCAATCACTTTTTGATGGTTCTCTTGGGTGCTATCGTTCAGAAATCCATTGCTTCTTCCATTACACACAACATACCGAGGGCATGAACCTAGATAGGAGGATGTGGAGATTGATGATTAGGGTAGAAGGTTAGTAGAGAGTCGAGGGTTGTCTAGTTTCCCTAGTCACTACTATTATTATTACTCCTGCTATCTTATTCGTTGATGATTTTATTATTGCTTGATGTTCCCCTTGTTTCTGTTATCGTTTTCTTTTTGTGTTGTTGCTATGTTTCTTTTCTCCGCTATTTTTTTCATGACTTCTTCACTTCAGTATCTCCTTTCGTAATGATTTTTCTTATACTTGAGCCGAGGGTCTATCGAAAACCTCTCTACCTTCACATGGCAGGGGTAAGGATGCACTACCCTTGTCAGACCCTACTTGTAGTGTTACACTGGGTTTTTTTTGTTGTTCAGGCTTCTTAAATGTAGATACATCGGATGCTGGTGTTTTTGTTGATTATATATTGTCTTTTGATGTTGTTAAGGTACTTGGTCGTGCTTGTGCTGTTGGATATCAAGTGATCAAAGCCAATAAGGATGAGTGTGGTGGGTTTTGACTTCGGAAATGAAAGTGGCGTTGTTGCGGTTGCTAGGCAGCGAGGAATTGATGTTGTACTTAATAACGAATCAAAAAGGGAAACTCCAGCTGTAGTCTGCTTTGGAGAGAAGCAACGATTTCTCGGTACTGCTGGCGCAGCGTCAAGCATGATGAACCCAAAGAATACCATTTCTCAGATAAAGAGGTTAATAGGGAGACAATTTTCGGATCCTGAGCTGCAAAGAGATCTTAAGGCACTGCCCTTCTTGGTAACTGAAGGGCCTGATGGATATCCCTTGATCCATGCACGCTATTTGGGGGAAATGAGAACTTTTACACCTACCCAGGTTCTTGGAATGGTGTTTTCGGATCTGAAGACTATAGCAGAGAAGAATCTCAATGCAGCAGTAGTTGATTGTTGCATTGGAATCCCAATTTATTTCACTGATCTTCAGAGGAGAGCTGTAATGGACGCAGCCACCATTGCTGGCTTGCATCCTTTGCATCTAATGCACGAGACAACAGCTACTGCATTAGCATATGGTATTTACAAGACAGATTTACCTGAAAATGATCCACTGAACATTGCTTTTGTTGATGTTGGGCATGCAAGCTTGCAAGTTTGTATTGCTGGCTTCAAGAAAGGCCAATTGAAGATATTGGCTCATTCATTTGATAGAAATCTTGGTGGGAGAGATTTTGATGAAGCTCTTTTCCAACATTTTGCTGCAAAGTTCAAGGAAGAATACAAAATTGATGTTTTTCAAAATGCTAGGGCATGCATTAGACTTCGAGCTGCTTGTGAAAAGTTGAAAAAGGTTCTCAGTGCAAACCCTGAGGCACCTTTGAATATAGAGTGTTTAATGGATGAGAAGGATGTTAGAGGGTTTATCAAGAGGGAGGAATTTGAGCAAATCAGCATCCCTATACTGGAGAGAGTGAAGAAACCACTGGAGAAAGCTCTTGCTGAAGCTGGGCTTACTACTGAGAACATTCATGCAGTTGAGGTTGTTGGGTCAAGCTCTCGAGTGCCCGCAATTATGAGAATTTTGACAGAGTTCTTTGGCAAGGAACCAAGGCGCACCATGAATGCAAGTGAATGTGTGGCCAAAGGATGTGCACTGCAATGCGCTATTCTCAGTCCTACTTTTAAAGTGCGAGAATTCAAGGTAACAGCTTGTCAGCCTTGCATTCTTTTCACCAAATATATCTTTCCACAGTTATCTTGGATTTAGGGATTCAATTTCACCATGTGTTGCAATGTTGTTGGTAATCCGTATTATTTACGAAGGCACTGATTTAATATGTGAAGATAAATTTTGAAACATGCTTTCGGTTTTTTCTGTGTCTTATTTAGTGGTCTGAATATGATCTATTTTGGTTAATGAATGACAAATTGGAGGTAGAAGAAATTGTGTTCTTGAAGGATGAAGTAAATGCACAATTTATTATAAAACTACTAAGATTTCTGTTGAAGCAAATGCTAGCTGTGTTACTATTAACATTTACTAAAAGATTATTTTCTAGTTGCACATCAAGCTCCCGGCAAAATAATTAATGTGATTTATGAGTGTAAAAACTGTACTAACAGTTTTAATTGGCTAATTGAAGGTCAATGAGAGCTTCCCTTTCTCAATTGCATTATCGTGGAAGGGTGCTCCTGATACACAAAATGGAGCTCCAGAGAATAATCAGAGCACAATTGTTTTCCCCAAAGGAAATCCGATACCCAGTGTGAAAGCTCTCACATTCTATAGATCTGGCACATTTACAATAGATGTACAGTATGCTGATGTCACTGAACTGCAGGCGCTGGCAAAAATCAGTACTTACACGGTATTTCAGAGTTTCAGTCACTAATTAGTTTCTATGGTTTCTTTTCTAAAAATTAGAGGAAAATATATCCTCTTGTTTTCAGGTGAGTCGTTGGCTCACTTTGATTTTGTTTGGTCTCTTTGACAGATCGGACCATTCCAATCTTCAAATGGTGAAAGGGCCAAACTAAAAGTTAAAGTACGCTTAACCCTGCATGGTATTGTCTCAATTGAGTCTGCAACTGTAAGTCCAGAGATTTGTAGTTTTCTCCCCTTTTTTCTTTTTCAGTTAGTGAATCAAAAGAATATTATCTAATCTTATGGTTTTCGCCTGCAATTTAGCTTTTAGAAGAAGAAGAGATGGATGTCCCTGTTGTGAAAGAGACACCAAAGGAACCTGCCAGAATGGAAACAGATGAAGCTTCAGCTGATGCTGCACCTTCAACTACAGCGGAAACTGATGTGAATATGCAAGATGCTAAAGGAGCTGCAGCTGCTTCAGGGGCTGAGAATGGTGTTCCAGACTCTGGAGATGAACCTGTCCAAATGGAGTCAGATGCTAAGGTAACATCACTCTTTCACACCTTTTAATTACTGCTTTAGCTAGATCAAACTATGGCATCTCAAATTGCCAGAATTTCTTTTATGCATGTAATCATGAATGAACCAGTGTTCACCACTATTTTAATCCTTGAAAGGCATCAGTGTAGTGCTTTATTTGCTTAATTAATGTCAGGATATAACTAATATTCTTTTGTTTCAGCGTGTTAGCTCACAGATGTCGGTAAAAATTAGCATTTATGGTGTTCATTTTCTTGCAGGTTGAAGCCCCTAAGAAAAAAGTCAAGAAGACATCTGTACCAGTGACAGAGATTGTTTATGGTGCAATGGCAGCTGCTGATGTTCAGAAGGCTGTTGAGAAAGAATTTGAAATGGCTCTTCAGGACCGTGTTATGGAAGAGACGAAGGACAAGAAGAATGCTGTTGAGTCCTATGTTTATGACATGAGGAATAAGGTATTTGTTGGCCTTATTGTGGTTGTAGGAAAACATTTTTTGTATGTCTCTGACAAGTCTCCCCTTAATTATCCAGCTTTCGGATAAATATCAAGAGTTTGTAACTGATTCGGAAAGAGAACAATTTATTGTTAAACTTCAAGAAGTGGAAGATTGGTTGTATGAAGATGGAGAGGATGAAACTAAGGGTGTTTATATTGCCCAGCTTGAGGAGCTTAAAAAGGTTGGTGTTTCTTGCATATCCTATCTCTGCTGGTCTTTTGGCTTATATAGAGCTGATTTAGTATGAATCTTCAGCAAGGTGATCCAATTGAGCAACGATATAAGGAGTACACGGAGAGGGGTCCCATTATTGATCAATTTATTTATTGCATAAATAGCTACAGAGAGGCGGCAGTGTCAAGTGATTCTAAGTTTGATCACATTGATTTAGCAGAGAAGCAGAAGGTATGAATCTTATTATCTTCCTTTTTTTCTTTTTTTTTTTTTTGGGTTGGGGTGGGGGGTGGGGGGGGGGTTTCAAATTCCATCCCTGTTCTTCCTGAAAATGTGGGTTGATGCTTATGGTTGTCTTGCCCTTCCTAGGTGTTGAACGAGTGTGTTGAAGCTGAGGCTTGGTTTAGAGAGAAAAAGCAGCAGCAGGATGCTCTTCCAAAATATGCCAACCCTGTTCTTTTGTTAGCTGATGTTCGAAAGAAAGCAGAGGCACTTGATAGGTACTGTTGTTCATTGATTTTTCTTTTTCTTGATAACTGTAGTGTTTCCACGGGGTACCTGCTACCTTCCACCAACAAAGGTACCATGTAATTCGGTCCACCAAGGATAGGATAAATGAGAAGTAATCAACTAGTGTTTTTGCCTCTACTGAGATTTTGCCTTAACTCGTAGATCACAATATCGGGCTAATTTTTTTTTTTTTTTTTGCGAAGTCTCTGTTGATATCATTTCTTGCTTTGCTAGTTGCTCTGTCGTTCCATGTTAGAGCACCTCTTTGTTTGTTTCTCACTTCCCTATTTCTCCATCTGCTTAACCCACTTGTCAACTCTCTGTTTCTACAGGGTCTGTAGGCCTATAATGACAAAGCCTAAGCCAGCTAAGCCAGCAACTCCTGAAATACCATCACCTCAATCTCCTCAAGGAGGTGAGCAACAACCTCAGGGTGCAGAGAGTCCTAATGCAGGAAATGCAAATTCTACTGAAGGTGCCAGTGCTGGCAGTGAAGTACCACCTGCTGCTGAGCCAATGGATACGGACAAATCTGAGACACTGCCAAATGCTTCATGAATTAAGTTGGTTTGATCTTCAAGGATTTATGAAGGGAAAGACTCGGTTCGGTTTGCATTACTTTTTTTCATTTTACCCTTTTATTTTTTAGAAGACCTATAGCAGCAATCAACATTTTGTCATTAAATTGTTGTGATCAATTTCGGCCATACGGATGTCTTGTCAAGTTATATCATTGATAACGACTCTCAAAGATCCAGTCTTTCAGAGGGTTTTGATGTGAAGAATTGCTATTCTCTTACCTTTCTCTTGGTGGCTAAATGATTTATTGAGCTGTGTTTGGCTCCTTGTAGCTAGAATATATTACCTTTCATTAAAAACACTTGTTTTCCTTTTCTCCGTGAAATTATGGTCTTATCTAAATTGGCTTGGAGGAAGAACTAGCTTATGCTTGTGATCAACTATTCATGATGTTGGAATTCTTCCCTGAAGTTAAAAAAATATCTAACCATATACAGGAATTAGTGTCGGGAAGAGCCCAATATGTATTATTTATTTTGTTTCAATTTATGTGATATTCTTGTTAATTTTTTAAATATGTTTTTTCAAATATTTTCTGTTACTAGTTTAAAGTACGTGTTTTGTACGTGTGCATTGCATCAATCAATATAAAATGATAAGAATAATAAACTTTTAACAAAATTATCAACCTTATAATAAATATAATTATTATTGAATCCAATATATTTTGAACATGTATGAATTAGTTGTCTTCCATCAATCTCGGATGGAGCCAAAGATTGACTATTTTTTGGCTTTGGAGTATGATGGAATAAAGCAAAATGGCTCTTTAAACTGTTTGTACTTCTTTCATTTGTGAAGTAGCTTTATGTTTTTAAACATAAGGGTTAGGCTGCGTACATCCGACCTCCCCTCACCCTGCAATGAACGGGAGCCTTTTGAGGCACTGGGGTATGTTGTTGTTGTTGTAGTATGAATTAGTTATATAGAATTTGTAATTATGAATATTTATTATATAAAGATAATATGTTAAGTGAGGTACATTTACAACTTATTAAATTTGCCAATAAATTTCAATTAGACACTCGAATTATGATATATTTCAATTACATATGTACACACATGATAAGTTTTTCCTATTAAATACTTTTGATTCTGAATTATTTTATTTGAATATTTTCAAATGTTTATTACACAGTCTGTTCATTGTTAAATTTGTCAATAAACTTCAATTAGACACTCGAATTATGATATATTTCAATTGCATTCATGAACACATGATAAACTTTTCCTATTAAATACTTTTGATTTTAAATTATTTTATTTAGATATTCTTAGATATCTATTACACATTTTATTTAATGTTATAGAAGTGTCAAAAACGAGTGCCCTGAATTTAATTCACACATATAAAAACAATTAAAACATAAAATTAAAATTTTAATATTGAAATCGAAAGTGAATGTAGATGAAAAGATACTATTCTAGTATACTTTAGCTACATACGGAGAACTTCAACAAAGCCATGTAGTTTCTAAAAATATGATGAATTATCAAAAACTCAATTATCTACAATACTATTTAATTCTGGACAAATTGTCAAAAAGAAATATATGATATAATAACACTAAAACTAATATTTAAATTCTCAAATCACAAATAAGTTTATTTCTATGATATAATACTATAATTATTTCAGTTGATAAAAAATATTTATATCTCACCTATTTTTCTTGAAAAAATTTTCAATTAATAATTATCTATCAAAATTTTCTAGTATAAACCTCAAAATCATACAAAAATCATAAATAAAATTTCTCAAATAATAATTATCTATCGTGAATACATGCTATTGTAAATACCATGAGTATACTAAAATTAAAAGTAGAAGTAAAAAAAGTTGTCCAAAATCCCAACTCCCTTTTTCATATATTCAACAACATTGTTCGGTATGTTTAATTTCTTCTTGCTGTTATATTGTGTGTACGCTCTTTTCCACTTTCAAGTCATAGATAAAATTCATGATTTATCAAGTACAACTCAGTCAATCGTTCATATCTAATTATCTTAAGCCATAAATAAAGAAAATATAACGTTCAAGTAAGCTTAACAAGGTTTATGGTTCCACTTGCCTCAATTAGTAGCCAAATCAAGTAATAACCGAAGTTTTCTCCCTCGAATTCACACTGGAAACATCACAATCTAATCAAATATAGCATCACAATCACATAACAAATTTAATGACACTAAAATCAATCGATTCGGATGATAAAGACAAAATGGTAAAAAATTCTATGCCAAAAAAAGTAGTCAAAATTTGAAGATTAATACATGAAAATATTGTCCTTGTAATAAGGATCTAACAGTAAAAATCGTTTCAAAATTAGAGTTAAAATGAGGTAGAAATCATCAAATTAGTATTAGAAATCAAGGTCCGAATAAATCCCTGTTATGCCGAAAAATGACCGGCTTAAAAAATAAATTGAAAATAAATTAAAAATTATTCGAAAATCGAGAATCAATCTAAACT
>JAABOM020000012.1:17283110-17296613 GCA_011800125.2 Solanum clarkiae | reverse complement strand
CAAAAAATAAAAAAAATATAAAAGAAAAAAATAAAATAAAATGTGATCTTGTCACTTTAGTTAAACTTTCAAATTTAGTCAAAGTTTCAAGTTTGATCAAATCTTTTAAAAGTTAATCAATTTGAAATTGGTCAATGATTTTCAAGTCAAGTCAAATCATCTAATCGCCGGATAACCGCATTTAGCGGCCATTTCGAATGCGTAAAACCTTCTCGAAGTGGAAATGTGAACCCGAACCTATCTCTGTATTTTTAAAAGATTTTTGTGTTAGGTCTTTTAAAATACTTAATGGTTTTCTAATTATCCGTAAAATTAGGTGGCGACTCTGTTTTTCCTTTCGAAATTTCAAAAATTGGTTTTCACTTAAATAACTAAGTTTTAAAACTGATTTTCGAATTTTCTTTTTCAAATAAGCCATTTTTCGGCATAACAGGTATCAATATACTGATAGAGTATCTCAGGGTAATGATGCTGACGATATGCGCGAAATTAACAAAAAAAGAGATGAGTGGGTAAATAATTTGGACTGAATCCATTTTTGTTAAATAGTTTCATAGTTGACTTAAGAGTCTATTTGGCTTAGCTTGAAAGTTGGTCAAACCTGCTTTTAAACTCTTTTTAGTTTATAAAAGTGTTTGACAATTTTCAAAACAGTTTAAAAAAAGTTAAAATTTGTTTAAAATAAGTTAAAAGTTAAAAGTAGCACCCCCGAAACTGTTTGGCTTAGCTTAAAAGTTGGTCAAACTTGCTTTTAAACTCTTTTTAGCTTGTAAAAGTATTTGACAATTTTCAAAACAATTTAAAAAAAGTTAAAATTTATTTAAAATAAGTTAAAAGTTAAAAGTAGCACCCCCAAACTTTTTATTTTTTACCTTGAAAGTTGTTAAGTTTCACTATTTCTTTTATTTTTTCATTAGTTTTTACTGCAAAATTGTTACTAGTCCAACTTTTCTTCTTGTTTAAAGAATTGAGTATTGTAAAAATTTCATCTTAAATTGTGCATATAAAATTTACTTAAATAATAAGCAATATTAAATTTATTTTACTTTATTTTATTTTTTTAGATAGAAAAATCTTAAAGTAATCAGTTTTTATAATGTTAACAGCTTAAAGGTTATTTCAGACATTTTTAATTAAAAAGCTGCTTAACAGCACTTATGTGCCAAACACATCAACAATTTTTTTTCAGCTGCAACACTTTTATCCAAACACATATTTGCTTATTTTTCAAATAAATTTCAGCACTTTAAAAAGAGTTGTTTTTTTTTCCCAGCTAAGCGAAATGAGCTCTTATTTTTTTTTTTTTAAAGTTTTCCCTTTTTAATTTGTACAATGGTTTTTTAAATTATATATTATTGTATGTGCGTACAAACATATTTTTATAATCTTATGTAATATTTTATGTGTGTGTATATATATTAGGGGATAGTATTATTTATCAAGTTTTAAAATAATTTTATAAAAAACACTCAAGAAATTTTGTATATTATTGTGTATCAAATATATATTTTTGTAGTATATTGAATTTGTGCCATTGGATTCACGAAGGAAGAGAACATTCTAGAATAGCTCTAGACACATCTAGGACCACTCGAACCTCCCTAGTCCAAATAAAAGAAAAACGGAAGTAATTTATAAAAGTCGAAAATTCTACGCAAACCCCTCTACTTCTTCATCCATTACATATTGCTCTCTCTCCTTTAAGCCCTTGTATTTTTTTTTTCCTAATCATAGTGTCCTTCCTCCTTTTGCCTCTCAAAAGATCAAATCGGATTCCACTAAGTTCTATTCTTCCTCTTCAAGGTATCCTTTGAATCTCATTTTGCAGATCTATGAATTTGTTTTTACTTTTAGGAATTTGTTTTTACTGTTGATTGTTTGCTCCGTTTAGATTTGGCGATCTTTAGCTGGTGATGTAGTACTGTAGATTGTTTTGACAGTTCGTTTTGTTAATTGCATGCTGCTTAATATGTTTTGTTAGGAGTAAACTGAATCTATTGTCTGTTGTGCTAATATAGACTGTCTTAAGCTTTATGATTAGTAGAAAACTGCAGTTCATCGTTCCTGCATTGTTGGTTGCTATGGCCAACTCTTGAATCAATGAAGAAACGTAAGAGAGTTTATTGTCGAAGATCCCTTAGGCTAGATTGGGTGCTGTTGTAATTGACTAGATAGATAATCTTTGCTTAATCCTCAATTAGATCAATTCGGAATAGAGCAGGCTAATGTCTTATTTGGATAGGTATATGATTGAGTTTATATTATGGTAAAATGTCTGACCAAGTGTATAAAAGGAAAAGTGGAGCCTTTTTTTTTTATTGATATAGGGTGAATTTGGTGTATAGATTGTATATGAAAGAAAATGAAGTGTAGTTTCCTGCCTTGTCAGTAGGTTTGTGAGCTCATTCATGCATGAACGTTTCCTCAGCAGTAAGATTAGATAAAAATTGTGTACTTCAACTCTGGATATTGGGGAAATTAGGGGGAAGAAATCATTCTTGAACTTTGAGTCCATGTTATTTTGATTGTTGATGTCTTTAATGGCGTGTCTGGAGATTCTTGATCACGTCACACCATCTTATTCACTCTTTTTACTATAACATTAAAAAAGGAAAAGGAAACTTATTTGCTCTCATTGTGTGAATCCATAATTACTGTATAGAGTAATTGCATTCCAAGAAAGCCTGCCCATGGGTGATCAATTTTCTTAGGTTTCTAATGGAAAATCAATCGCTTTTGCAATTTGCTCTTGGGACCTACTGTTTAAAACCCGTAGATGCTTTTGTGCAGATTTACATACAGTGGATGCTGGCGTTTTAGTTGTTTCTCCTCTTTTGATGTTGTCCAGGTACTTTCTTGCGCTGTAGTAACTGCAGCCAGAAAAAATGAGCGTGGTTGGTTTTGACTTCGGGAATGAGAGTGGTGTTGTTGCGGTTGCTAGGCAGAGAGGAATTGATGTCGTACTTAATAATGAATCAAAAAGGGAAACTCCAGCTATAGTCTGCTTTGGAGAGAAGCAAAGATTTCTTGGTACAGCTGGTGCAGCATCAAGCATGATGAATCCAAAGAACACTATTTCTCAAATAAAGAGGCTAATAGGGCGGCAATTTTCAGATCCCGAGCTGCAAAGAGATATTAAGGCACTTCCCTTCTTAGTAACTGAAGGACCTGATGGATATCCCCTGATCCATGCACGCTATTTGGGAGAAGTGAGAACTTTTACACCTACCCAGGTTCTTGGAATGGTGTTTTCGGATCTCAAAACTATAGCAGAGAAGAATCTCAATGCAGTAGTAGTTGATTGTTGCATTGGAATTCCTGTTTATTTCACTGATCTCCAGAGAAGAGCTGTAATGGATGCAGCCACTATCGCTGGCTTGCATCCTTTGCATCTAATTCATGAGACAACAGCTACTGCATTAGCATATGGTATTTACAAGACAGATTTACCTGAAACTGACCCACTGAATGTTGCTTTTGTTGACGTCGGGCATGCAAGCTTGCAAGTTTGTATTGCTGGCTTCAAGAAAGGCGAACTGAAGATATTGGCTCATTCATTTGACAGAAATCTTGGTGGGAGGGATTTTGACGAAGCTCTTTTCCAACATTTTGCTGCAAAGTTCAAGGAAGAATACAAAATTGATGTTTTCCAAAATGCTAGGGCATGCATTAGGCTTCGAGCTGCTTGTGAAAAGTTGAAGAAGGTTCTTAGTGCAAACCCTGAGGCACCTTTGAATATAGAGTGTTTAATGGATGAGAAGGATGTTAGAGGGTTTATCAAGAGGGAGGAATTTGAGCAAATCAGCATCCCTATACTGGAGAGAGTGAAGAAACCACTGGAGAAAGCTCTTTCTGAAGCTGGGCTTACTACTGAGAACATTCATGCAGTTGAGGTTGTTGGGTCAAGTTCCCGAGTGCCTGCAATTATGAGGATTTTGACAGAGTTCTTCGGTAAGGAACCGAGGCGCACCATGAATGCTAGTGAATGTGTGGCCAAAGGATGTGCACTGCAATGTGCTATTCTTAGTCCTACCTTTAAAGTGCGGGATTTCAAGGTAACAACTTGTCAGCTTTGTATTCTCTTGGTCAATATATTTTCCCGTAGACATTTGGATTTAGGATTTTCAGCTTCATATTATAACACCCAATCAAAACAAAATTATTCATGTAGGCACCAATTTAGTATGTGAAGATAAATATTGGAACATGCTTTTGATTTTTCCTTTGTTTTATTATTCATCTGCATGGGACCTATTTGTTTCACTTGAATCTAGTGTGAATCTGAGAGTTATGAATGACAAATTGGAGGTAGGAGAAGTTGTCTTCTGGAAGGATGAAGGAAATGCACGATTTATTATAGAGCTATTAAGGTTATTGTTGAAGCAAATGCCAGCTGTGTTCCTATTAACCTTTACTAAAAGCTTATTTACTAGTTGCGCATGAAGATCCCTGGAAAAATTAATGTGATTTATGAGTGTAAGGTATGCGTACATTTTTCCCTCCCCAGACCCCACTTGTGGGATTCCACTGGGTATGTTGTTGTTGTTGTATGAGTGTGAGAACTGTACTAAGGGTTCTAATTGGCTGATTGAAGGTCAATGAGAGCTTCCCTTTCTCAATTGCATTATCATGGAAGGGGCCTGCTCCTGATGCACAAAATGGAGCTCCAGAGAATCACCAGAGCACGATTGTTTTCCCCAAAGGAAATCCAATACCCAGTGTAAAAGCTCTGACATTCTACAGATCTGGCACATTTACAGTAGATGTACAGTATGCTGATGTCAGTGAACTGCAGGCGCCAGCAAAGATCAGTACTTACACGGTATTTCACAGTTCACTTACTAATTAGAATCCTATGTTTTTTTTTTCCAACTCGAGGAAAATAGATTCTTTGCTTTCTGGTGAGTCCTTGGCTCACTTGGATTCTCTTTAAACATTTGCACAGATTGGACCGTTCCAATCTACAAAGGGTGAAAGGGCTAAACTAAAAGTCAAAGTACGCCTAAGCTTGCATGGTATTGTCTCCCTTGAGTCTGCAATGGTAAGTCCCGAATTATTTATTTTTTTCCAATTATCTTCTAAATAGAAACAATATCATCTAATCTCATGGTTTTGGTTTGTAATTTAGCTTTTGGAAGAAGAAGAGGTGGAAGTCCCCGTCGTCAAAGAGACAGCTAAGGAACCTGCCAAAATGGAAACAGATGAAGCTTCAGTTGATGCTGCTCCTTCAAGTACATCGGAGACCGATGTTAATATGCAGGATGCAAAAGGAGCTTCAGCTGCTTCGGGGGCTGAGAATGGTGTTCCAGAGTCTGGAGACAAACCTGTCCAAATGGAGACAGATGCTAAGGTAACACATCACTCTTTCACTTCCTATAATTACTGTTTGAGGTAGTTAATGTTTCCAATCAGTCACTTGATTGTTGGTGGTCCAACTATGCATGTCTTCAAATCGTCAGGATTTGATTTATGCATGTACCATAGGGAGCTTATGAATGAGCTAGTGTTTACCTATATTTTAATCCTTAAATGAATCACTGTAGTGTTTTTGTCGTTTGATTGATGTTGGATTGTAACTTGAATTTTTCCTTTTTTCCAGTGTATTAGCTCGTGGATGCTGGTAAAGCTTAGTAATTATTGTTGTCATTTCTTGCAGGTTGAAGCCCCTAAGAAAAAGGTCAAGAAGACATCTGTCCCAGTGACTGAGCTTGTTTATGGTGCAATGGCAGCTGCTGATGTTCAGAAGGCTGTTGAGAAAGAATTTGAAATGGCTCTTCAGGACCGTGTAATGGAAGAGACGAAGGACAAGAAGAATGCTGTCGAGTCCTATGTTTATGACATGAGGAATAAGGTATTTGTTGGCCTTATTGTAGTTGTAGGAAAACATTTTTTGTATGTCACTCTGACAAGTCTCCCCTTAATTATCCAGCTTTCGGATAAATATCAAGAGTTTGTAACTGATTCAGAAAGAGAACAATTTATTGCTAAACTTCAAGAAGTGGAAGATTGGTTGTATGAAGATGGAGAGGATGAAACTAAGGGTGTATACATTGCCAAGCTCGAGGAGCTTAAAAAGGTAGGCGTTTCTTGCATTTCCTATTTTTGCTATGTCTTTTTAGCATATCTGGAGCTGATTTAGTGTGAATCTTCAGCAAGGTGACCCGATTGAGCAACGATACAAGGAATATACGGAGAGGGGTCCTGTGATTGATCAATTAATTTATTGCATAAATAGTTACAGAGAGGCGGCAATGTCAACTGATCCTAAGTTTGATCACATTGATTTAGCAGAGAAGCAGAAGGTATGCATATATTTGCTCGATCTTACTATTTGCCTTTTCTTTTCTTCCTCATGTGCTCACCCATTTTCTTCTTGAGAATGCGGTTTGATGCCTATTATTTCTCTTGCACTTTCTAGGTTTTGAACGAATGTGTCGAAGCTGAGGCTTGGCTCAGAGAGAAAAAGCAGCAGCAGGATGCTCTTCCAAAATATGCCAACCCTGTTCTTTTGTCAGCTGATGTTCGAAAGAAAGCCGAGGCTCTTGACAGGTACTTTTGTTTACTGATTTTTTTTTGCCATAACTTGGTAGATATCATTTCTTGCTTCTCTAATCATGCTGTCCGTCTTCCAGGTAGGAGCACCTCTTTGTTTCTTTCTTCCTTCCCTATTTCTCCACCTGTTTAGTCAAATTGTCATTTTTGAGGTAATATTTGTTTCTACAGGGTCTGTAGGCCTATAATGACAAAGCCTAAGCCAGCGAAGCCAGCAACTCCCGAGACACCATCACCTCCATCTCCTCAAGGAGGTGAGCAACAACCTCCGAGTGCAGAGAGTCCTAATGCAGGAAATGTGAATGCAACTGAGGGTGCCAGTGCTGGCAGTGAAGTACCCCCTGCTGCTGAGCCAATGGAGACGGACAAATCTGAGACTGCGCCAAATGCTTCATGAGTCAAGTTGATGGTTTGATCTTCAAAGAGGTTTATGAAGCCATAGACTGTTTTCGGTTTGTATTACTTTTTTCATTTTACCCTCAACTTCTAAAGGACCTATAATAGCAATCAAGATTTTGTCGTTAGATTGGTGTGATCAATTTTGGCCGGCCATGGCCTGTCAACCGTTATTATTGGCAACGACACTCTAAAATCCCGTTTTTCAGGGGCTTTTCGTTAATGTGAAATTCAACTGCTGTTCTTTCCAACATTTCCGTTGTGCTAAATGATTTGCCGAACAAATGTTTGGCCCCAGCCTTCTGATAAAAAAAGGGCACTTCCCATCTTTTTCTCCAATTATTTTATGGCTCGAAGAAGAACAAGCATGTACTTAGAATCAGCTGCTTGTACTCGTACATGATGTGTAATATTAGGATTGCCAGCCAAAAGTTTACGATATAATTGCAGGCATAGGAAAGTATAGAGAAGTGTAATATGATTCAGGAAGGTTATGTGCGGAAAACCATGTTATACCTTGGCAATTATTTGAAGGTATGACAGGACAAGTGGGGAGATAAAGTTTGGCTTGAGCGTTATCAGTCTGATCCTGATGCAATTTTTCCAAGACAGTACAACAAACTAAGATTGATCTGATTCTTTCTACTGATCTTGCGTGCGTAAATTGTCGTTCTTATCATGCTAAAAGGGAAAATGTATTTTTAATAGGAGAAGTAAAAATTGTTGTTCTTATCGTGCTAAAAGATAAAAGATAACGAGTGAAAATTAAACAATAGTTCCCAACAGTTGATTATTAGATGTTTCTAAGTTGGTATTCCTAACAAATGGGTAAGATGGTTTTCTCAATCCTAGTTTTGTGAAGTTGGCTTTGACTATGGAGAGATTGATGTGTATTGGAATTAAAATGGTTACTTTTTCAAGTAAAAATTCATAGGACTGTGCATTAGTCGGTTCAGTTTAATTTTATATATTGTTGGTTTGATTTATTAGTTTTTAATTTATCGATTTTTGGTCTTTAATGCTTTGATTTTTCGTTTACCCAATAAGAAAATGTTAATGAAATAAATATGTAATTCTTTTTTACAATTTGACATGATACGATGAGACGACATGAATAGTAAAATATGCAAATCAATTGAAAATGCCAGAATGCTTTTGAAATATTTATTGAGTACCTAAATTTAACAGTGTATAATATTTGACTTCATATTCTAATTTACTTCTTTGACAGAAGGCTCATACATTGGAAACCAAGTAAATACATAACTTATGAGTATCGATATAATGTCAAGTGATATTAAATTATTACTCCCTTCATCTCATTTTATGTGGTATTCTTTGACTTGACACGATGTTTAAGGAAAAAGTAAGACTTTTGATAAAATTATTTTGAGATATTTGTGTGGTTAAAAATTATTTCATTAAGCGTAAAAAAAGAATTTTATTGTTAAATTGTTTCAAATTAGAGCAAGATGACATTCTTTTCTGGATGAATTAAAAAGAAAAGAGTGTCACATAAAATGAAACAGAGAGAGTAATATTTAACATTTGTGAAGGGATAAAGTAGCAAATTATTATAGTTTTGATTGATTATTGATTTACCAAATCTAATACTAAAAATCAAAACTAAATCAATATTGTGATAAATTTTTTTTTGTAAAATCATTAAAAATTCATTAACCAAATAATTCAATAAGAACAACATTTTTGTAGTTTGATTTACAATCCTATATAAATATACTTTTTCTTGAAATAATTAAAACAGATAAATTTCTGGGCTTATAGGCTTATTCAAACAATAACAGCTTCAAATGGTTGTTTGCAAGTGATTGATGACTTACCTAAATTTTTTAAATATATGTCGTTGGAGGTGTAACGACGACTCCTTTTAGCCTTTCAAGACCTAAGTCACGAAATCCATCTGCGGCTCGTAAAATGCATGATAGGTCATAGAAGGTTTTGTACGTCATCAAAAATTTGCAATCTGTGCAACTTGGCCTAAAAATATCTCGATTTTCGAAATTCTATAAAATCAACATAAAAACACATCAAATCTATTAACATTGCTTTGAGAACACACAAAATTTTAAATTTAAAGTATTAAACGTGGCATACTTTGACGATACATTAACCTTGAAGAAACTCTAACTGAAATAGTCCTCTATAAAATTTCGATATTTACAATAATAAAAAAAGTTAACCTCAATCATCAATTTTGTCAAAATAACAACAATTTAAGAAACTCATTTTTACAACAATAATAATTTGCCAATATTTTTAAATTATTCCAACAACAGCCATTTGATTTTTTTTAAAAAGAAAGATTAAGAATAACATGTTAAAACAACAACAACATACCCAGTAAATCCCACAAGTGGGGTCTGGGGAGGGTAGATTGTACGCAGACCTTACCGCTACCTCAAAGAAGTAGAGAGAAGAATAACATGTTAAAATATTTCAAAAATATCTTTGGTCTATATGTTGGATAAAAGAATACGCTTAACGATACAAAATTTAAATTATCTAATATATAATATGTATATTTCATAATTAATGCACAACGTTATTTTTATTTATCCATGTATAATTAAACCTAAACCTAAATCAATTTACAATTTTGGGAGGAGACGAGAGAGGATGATTTCTGGCTAAAGTTTTACTTAGCATCTAAAAATTGTTCATTTGCCCAACCGGCGGCGTTACACCACCAGAGCCCAAGCCGCCCTGTTGTCACTGTATAAATATAGAGAGTTCCAGTCATAGGCATGTGTGGACTGCTAGATGCACTTCTCTTCCTCTGTGTAGCATCATGATTTTTAACAAATATTCTTTTAGGTACTGACTGTGGACATCATACTTGCTTCTTCAAGTTGAAGTTACGATGAGAATAACGACTGTTTGTTCAAGGAGAAGTATATCCACATTTTCTTGTTTATGCCACAGAATTAAGCAGACAGGTGACTGTTGTGTGTTTCTTCTACTTCTTAGTGTGAACTATATCATTCATTTTGCTTATTGATTCAGGAAAGAGTTGTATATGATTTAGTGACACATCAAAATAGATCAATTTACTACTAGGTGAGCCAAATGCACATACTGGGATTTTTCATGATATGCACAACTTGTAGAAAAGAGCTTATATTTTCCCAAAATGCACAAACATAGTGATGGTAATAGCTTTTATTTGTTTATGTTGCAGAAAATGAAATTGTTAAAATGTTTGAAATCTCAAGGCCCAAGGCCGAAACACAAGGCTTTCAAGAGAAGCGACCACCCTTAAGAAGGGGCTCTGTAAGGATACTGGATGAGAGGTTCATTAGGATTCTGAAGATATTTAAGTGGGGTCCTGATGCTGAAAAGGCCTTAGAGGTGCTAAAGTTGAAAGTAGACAATGAATTGGTTAGAGAGGTTCTAAAAATAGACATGGAGGTCAGTGTGAAAATTCAGTTTTTCAAGTGGGCTGGTAAAAGAAGGAACTTTGAACATGACTCTACTACCTACCTGACTTTGGTTCGATGTCTTGAAGAAGCTGGCCTGACAGGTGAAATGTGGAAGACGGTGCAAGAAATGGCACGGAGTACATGTGTCATTTCTCCAGCTGATCTCTCCGAGACAGTAAGAATTTTGGGCAGGGCAAAAATGGTAAACAAAGCACTATCAGTGTTTTACCAGATTAAAGGCCGCAAGTGCAAGCCAACTGCAACCACTTACAATTCCATTATTTTGATGCTGATGCAAGAGGGGCAACATGAAAAAGTTCACGAGCTTTACTGTGAAATGTGTAATGAGGGCAATTGTTTCCCTGATACAGTTACCTACAGCGCTCTTATATCATCCTATGCAAAGTTAGGTCGTGATGATTCTGCTATTAGGTTGTTTGATGAAATGAAGGACAATGGTTTACATCCCACTGCAAAGATATATACAACCTTATTAGCAGTCTACTTCAAAATGGGTAGGGTCGAAATGGCTTTAGCATTATTCAATGAGATGAAGAAGAATGCTTGTTCCCCAACTGTGTATACTTACACTGAATTGATAAGAGGGCTTGGTAAAGCTGGTAGAATTGATGAGGCGTATTCTATGTTTCTGTCCATGCTAAAAGAGGGATGTAAGCCGGATGTTGTGTTGATAAACAATGTGATAAACCTTCTAGGAAGAGGAGGACGTGTAGGTGATGCTTTTAAATTGTTTAATGAAATGGAATCATTAAACTGTAAACCGAATGTTGTGACATATAATACTATTATAAAATCCCTGTTTGAGTCGAAAGCGCCAGTATCCGAGGTTTCATCTTGGTTTGACAGAATGAAAGAAAATGGTGTTGCTCCAAGCTCTTTTACATATTCAATACTTATCGATGGGTATTGCAAGAAAAATAGAGTTGAAAAAGCTTTAACCTTGCTTGAGGAGATGGACGAGAAGTGCTTTCCTCCTTGTCCAGCTGCCTATTGCAGCTTGATCAATAGTCTTGGAAAAGCAAAACGCTATGAAGCTGCAAATGAGTTGTTTCAAGAACTAAAAGAGAGTTGTGGATCTAGCAGTTCTCGGGTATATGCTGTAATGATAAAGCACTTCGGGAAATGTGGCCGTTTAACTGAGGCTGTCAATCTTTTCAATGAGATGCAAAAGTTGGGATGTTCTCCTGATGTATATGCATACAATGCACTCATGTCTGGGCTGGTGAGGGCAGGTATGCTTGATGAGGCTTTTTCCATGCTTCATAGTATGGAAGAAAATGGTTGTGCTCCCGACTTAAACTCATTTAACATAATATTAAATGGTTTGTCCAAGACTGGTGACCCACAAAGAGCAATCGAGATGTTTACAAAGATGAAACATTCAACAATTAAACCTGACGTTGTCTCTTACAACACCATTCTTGGTTGCCTAAGTCGTGCTGGCATGTTCGAGGAAGCTGCAAGGCTGATGAAAGAGATGCGTGCCAATGGTTTTGAATATGATCTTATTACATACTCGTCAATACTTGAAGCAGTCGGTCATATTGATGAGGATGGTACATGCCAAACTCCATGAGAGAGCTTTGGTGCTGTAGATTCTTCTCGTTGGGTTCTTTTCTTTATTTACGCTATTTAGTACTTGGGAATCTTCTAAATCATCTTGAGCTGGCAATATACACAGCTTTGTGTAGGGTTTTATGGTGGTCCGATAAAATTGAGTGGCAGATAATTGCAGCATTTTGGTAACTCTTCCTGTTGGTGTTGGCTTCTGCAGATATGTGATTGGATTTTCACTTTGGGGTAATGCTATGAAGTGGTATGTTCAGTACACATTAGCATGCACGCACAATCTTCCTCCTGTTTTCTCAAATTGCTGTGTGGAATTAGGCTCGGCAGCACCCTGTAACAAAGGACGAGGGATGGTGAGCTTTTGGCAGTTGGACCTGATTAGCTTTCTTCTGTTTCATGATTCTCTCTGTCGTAAACATCTCTGATTCTGTTTGTGATTATGTGAAACTAGTTATAAATTTCTGTTAGTCTATGTTTCTCTTTATTGGATATTTTTCACCAGCGAATTCCACTTCTTTGCGCTCCTGTATATTTAACAACTGCTCTTTCTATCTCTTCTTCTATTTCTATCTCCTTAAGAGTGTGCCAAAAACTATTTTTTATACGGGCTTGGTGTTCCTCAAGATTCGACAGAGTTCAGTTTGTCCTTACTTGACTCCTGTGGCTAAATGGAGCTAATGGTCCCTGGCCTTCTGTTGGTTAAGTAGATCATTGTGAAATCTTTTGTAAACTTTCTTGCTACAGTTTCCGACACTAGTGAGCCTCTGTGATCAATTTACTCATAATCATGTGGGGATATTTTAAACATCAAGGATTGTCTACCTTCCCTTTCTAAAATGACCAGGTCTAACTATTGCTTCCGACATGTGAAATTCTCTAGTTACTCTTTGGTGCACTCCATTTTGGGTCTAGAACGAGACAGGATTAGGAGGCATCAGGATCACTCATCTTCGGTTGCCAAAAGGTATGGTTGTGATGATTGTACCAATAAAAAGGTATATTATGATGATTATCAGAAAAAAACTCTTTTGTCCCAATATAATACTAGATTAATTATAGTGGGGAGGTGTGATAAAAAATCCTAGGAAAAGAGCTTTTTGAAATAGAGTTTCTCAAAGATCAATGTGTGAAATTTAGATGTGAAATTATGAAAATAACACTTTGCCTTTACCTAAAACTTTATTTGCTTCGAATAAATACTTTTGTTGTATATTTAAAGACATCTTAGGTTTTTAATGTTCTATTTCTTATATTTTACTTTGCTTTAGTTAGTTTTTTATTATGTTCTGATGCGTTAACCTTATTTATTTAATTAGTTTTAGATTATTCACATTCTCTTTATGCATTTCCTGGGAACCTAATATAATACAAATTGCATTACATAACTATATCTTTTTGGTAAGTCGTAGAAACTGTATTATTTATGTGCAGTATGGTGAAGTGTTGGTACACTCCGAAAGCCATCGTGATTTTGGGTACTGCAGGAGATTCAGAGTTGAAGAGGTAAGACGGGCTATTAGTAGGA
>JAABOM020000012.1:17259918-17270539 GCA_011800125.2 Solanum clarkiae | reverse complement strand
TTAAGAGATAATTTTAGGAGAAATTACATATATATACAAAAATGCAAAAAATTGCAAAAAAAAAAGTAGTCATATTTCATTTACATAAAAGATAGCCCAAAATCAGCGAAACTATATATGACTATACAATATAGTTTGTCAAAGTTATAAAAAATATATAGTAGTGTACAATGTATACTACTTATACATGAGCTATATACTAAATATACATTATGCTACATAAATATACATTGACTATACATCTCTATATAACGAGGGTTGAATGACTAAAATTGTAATAGATAGCCAAAGGTCAGCTGAATGGCTACTTTTCGTAATTAACAAAGAGTGAGCTATTGTTTGTGTAAATAATTTTTCTCAATGGCTTGTGGGTGTAATTATCCCTATTTTTTCTCAAAACCATTAAAAACCCAATAACCTAATAAATCAATAGCAATAAACCAATAACCTTTTTATCGATTCGATTTATCAGTCAGTTCGATTTTTGCACACCCTTACAATCTAGCTTCCAATCTATTATTGAATTTTCCTAGACCTCACATTTATCATATTCCATCTAAAATTGGCCTAGGATCAAAAGTTTCAACTCACAACTCGAGAATTTTCTGGCCCAATTTTCTTTCCCATTAACCTACCCATAATGATGGATTTAGGTCATTACACAACACTGTAATTGGGATCACAAACTAATTTTTCTATTGTCAATGGCCATTAATTCTTTATGTTAAGATTTAATCATTATCATTATTTATTAAAACTTAAATTAGAGAAAACATTAAATTTTGGTATAATTAAATTTTAACATGATGATGTGAAATAATTTGAAAAATCAATTGTCCAAATTAACTAGAAAAGCAGTCCACCAATCAAGATATAAAATAATATTGTATAAACATAAAATAGAATAAAGAATATATTGTGTAAAATGAAGAATTAGATTTTTATTGTTTATTTTAAGAATAAGGTTAAATACTCAGAATTTTATTATGTTAATTTAATTATAAGACTAAGAATTTTAAGAATTTATTCTTTGTCTTCACAAAGTAAATTTTTTTAAAATTTTTAGATTTAAATATTTTGGGATGAGCTAATATTAAGAATTTGAATAAACAAAAATTGGCTTTTAGAAAAACTAAAAGAATTTAATTCAATTAAATTTGGTTTAAGAGTATTTTTAGATTAAAAAATGGAAGGAGGATATCTTTGAACCAAAAATATAAGTGGAGGGTATTTTTCGGTCAGAAAATGAAAAATAGATATTTTTGAGTCATTTTTAATTAATCAAGGAATCACTTGGTAAAGTGCATAAAAAAAGTAATCTATATATTATGTATGATATTATTTAGAGTGTGTTCTTGGCCCTTTTCCCTTAGGAAGTATCATAAATTTGCACTGGGACTTGTAAATTTAATGTAGCTTCAAGTAAAAAAAAAGAATTTAAGAAGTCACGAGTTAACCCTACCAATGAAATAGGGATTGAGAGAGTAAATATTCGCCCCGGAGAGCCATTACACTAATCTTCATAAAAAGTTAAAAAGATGTACTAATAGTCTTTCCACTTTACTACCAATTAGCAGGCATTTATTCAAATTCTGAGTTTGAGATCATCATGAAAAGAGAAGAGATCAAAACAACAAAATCAATTGAACATGATGATGAAAGATGGGATAATTTGAGTCGACGAACTACTCTAAGACTCGTTGGGAATCGCTGATTGAGTCGATTCAACCATGAAGGACTAGAGTGAATTGAAATTTGAACTAAACTCTTAACATAAAAAACTTCAACTAGCGATCTGATACTGTAAACTTCCAACTTGAGTTGGAGTAGTAGTATCATCACATGCCACTTCAAATTTTCTTATATTGGCAATTCAGTTTCAGTCTTCCACAAAGATGAGATATCAGCCACAGCTTCAGAAACTGTCAGATAGATTCCATTTAATCCAAAGTCCTCAAGAGCATTAGATTCATGCAGCTTTTCCATAACATTCCCACCTGGATTTGCCAGCACAAGCTGAAACAGAACAAAGGACAACAAATTTGTTGACGAATCAAGGGAAAGAACAAAGAAGCATCTTTTATGTGGCTGGTGGATTTACCTTGAGAGATCGTTTGTCCAGCATCCTTCTAAGTTCACATATTGTGTCGATGCCACTTGAGTCTATGGACGACACAGCTGGTGGACGAAGACATAGTTTTGTCAGTTAGATACAGAATATGAGCAAAGTTCTCTTCTTTTTTTTCTTCAACTGACCTGTCATGTCGATAATTACACATTTGATTGCAGTTTCTTTGTTGGCTGCTATCCTCTCTTCCTCTTCACGTATCCATCTCAATATCCTGTTGTTACAAAGTGGAACTCCGAGTAAATAAAACTGTGTAAAGCAGGGAAAAGCAACATACAGAATCTGTAGCCCATGTTAGTAACTAACCTTTCTTGTAAGTAGGTAGAATTTGCGAAGTAGATAGGAGCTTCTACAGCTAGGATCAGGAAAGAAGGAATTCTAACAGCTGTTCTATATCTGTTCAAGTTTTGATATACTTGAGTTCCAGGAATATTGCCCAAGACACCAGTATTTGGCCTTGTAACATGCAACAGGATCTTAAAAACCGAAACTCCAACCTAAAATTTCATCACATTAGGTAGGAAGAAAGAATAAATTCTAAAGTGAGACTTTTGAAGAGATACTTACTGCAATGGCTAGGCCGAGAGGCACTGAGATGAAAAGAACACCAAAAAATGAACACAAGCAGGCTAAAAAATCGAGCTTGTCAACTTTCCATAACCGGAATGCAGCTTGATAATCGATTAAGCCAATCACTGCTGTTATGATGATTGCTGCCAAGATGACAATGGGGGTGTAATAGAACAGTGGCATTAGAAACAACAGGGTGATTAACACAGCTGTTGCCATTATTATGTTTGAAACAACCGTTTGTGCCCCAGCGTTGTAATTTACTGCTGACCGAGAAAATGATCCTGTAAAACGAAAAATTCTCTAGGTAAAACAGAGAGAAAATCTTACTCAAAAGTTATTTTATTATATATTTTAAGTTGTTGAATCCCCTTGGCTTAAGATTTTTGCTTCTGCGCAACTGAATGAAGTTGTTACCTGTTGTAACATAGCATGAAGAACACGAGCCAGCCATGTTCATTAGTCCAATAGCCATCATTTCTTTGTTTCCATCAACTTGGTAGTTCTTCAAAGCAGCAAATGTCCTTCCTACTGCAATCCCTTCCTGCAAGTCCACGAAAACGTTGATCACAATTTCTATGACCAATTCCTCATAATGGTTAAAAACGACTTACTGTGAGCGCTAAGATTCCAGATACAATGCCAGTTTTGATGGCAAGAGGCAGATACGGACCACTCAGATATAACATGTTCATTGATGGTGGATTTAGACCCTTTGGCAAGTGTCCAATCTGCAATAACTCAAAAGTTGTTTCCAGTTTTATTCTGCATGAAACTTACGTATGAACGTAAAGTTGATGCATTTTGCTTACATTTTGAATCCCATGAGCTTTCGACTTAAGGAGAGCGACTACAAGTGTTGATAGAATAACTGAGGCCAATGGAGATGCTGCTGAAAGCCAGAAAAATTTCGGATTCCTTGCACTCTGTCATCACAAAGGAACATTGGAATTCAAAAATTCAGAATATTAATATGTTTTCTGTACATAAATGAAAGAAACACTTACTATTTGCCTTGTCGTTAGTAGGAATGAGAGGAAACAAACGCCCATTACAATGGTTTGCCAAGAGCACTACAAAGAAGATACAAATTACTATTAAACAATCAATTTGTTGAGTTGACAAAGATTGTAGCTTTTTCCATAGTCCCTTCTTCTTACTTCATCTTTGTGCTGGAAAACTGAACACAATACAGGAACTATTTGCATCTTGCTTGTGAAATGGACCATTCCTAGCAACCCTTTCAGTTGTTGCAATGAAACTATGACTGCTGCACCAGCCATGAACCCAACTAATGTCGCCTTTGACAGAAAATCAATGATAAATCCCAACCTACAAAACCGTATAATTTAAGTCATTTGCAATTTGAACTGAATGTTCGTCAACAGATGGTAACAAATTTTGATTCTTTGAAAGTTAAATTCTTTTAGAACCTTAAGTGTACTTCAAAACATCATCTCTACCTCTAAGAGGTAGTGGTAAAGTCTACGTACATTCTATTCGACTTGTGGGTTTCCACCGGGTATGTTGTTGTTGTAAGTGTACGTCAAAACACAATGTTAGAATGAAATGGACTTAGAACTAAGACATAGTTGATCCGTAAAGTCAAATGTTTTTTTGTTTCATGGTTCATTATATGATCACCATATGGCATAAGACAGAGATAAACTCACTAAACTAAATTGGTAAAGTCTACGTACATTCTGTTCTTACCAGACCAATTGTCGAATTACACTAGATTTTTTAGTGTTTGTCGACCTGAGAATCTTTGTTATTTCATAGTGCATAAAAATCCAGTGTCCATATTAAACGGTGCATAAACTTTCACTCCCCTTTCTTTTTTGGTTGCTTTTATTAGTGCAATGTTTCTAAAACATTGTTTCCACTTTAGTCATTAGAATTATTCCCTTCTTTTAAAAAAAGAAATTTAAAGTCCAAATTAACAACTTTGGCATTTTTCAAGTTTTATGTTATATACAGGAAGGCTCACCTGAAAAAACCTAGTGAAGCCTGAAAGACTCCAGCAAAAAGAGTAGCTGTAAAAGCCAATTGAAGATAAAGAGTTGGTTGTTCAGTGTAAGAAACAACTTCACTGAGCATTGTGCCCATAACAAGTGATGCAATTGAAACTGGACCAACTGCTAAGTGTCTTGAACTCCCCAAAACTGAATAAATCAATGGTGGCACAAAGCTTGAATCTGCATCATTAATGGGAATTTTATTTATATTCACAAATTTGTCCAAAAGTACTGTCACAAAGAATAAGTAGGTGCAATAATATTGCTTATCTACTGATACAAAATATCTTGCATGTCTCTACCTTCCCTTAATAGAGCAAGTGTAGACTCCACCAAAAAGAATTCATAAATTTGTCTTAATAGGTCTCATTTCTTTTATAAATTTATTTTAAGTTTATACCTTTTTTACAAAAGACCTGAAACAAAAAAAAAATTCATATTATAAAGGGCTAAGCTCACCAATCTCCTCCGATATTCCAAACACTACTAAGAAATCACTATTTCTTAACTCAAAAGTGTTAAGTGGCTACTTGTATGCATATTTTGATTGAATGGAAAGAAGAATAATGTTTTAATATAAAAAAATTAGAAAGTTTTTCACTATTAATGTGAAAATTGATTGAATCGAAAGAAGAATAATGTTTTAATATAAAACAAATTAGAAAGTTTTTCACTATTAATGTGAGAATCTGTCTCATCATATATTTTTCCAATGAACTAATTAAGTGAGAAATGAGCAAGAAAATCATATTGTATAACACAAATCTCCCACGGATTCCCATAGAAAAAAAAAAACTTTGTTTTAGAAGTGAAACTACTTAAAAGATTAATTCCTAACCACTATCATAATTGTAAAAAATATTACTAAATTCTTGCAAATTAAAAATAAATAAAGAATCATGGGGAACTTACATAGACCAACAATAGGTGGCAAATTAGCAAGTTTAGCATAGCTAATTCCTTGTGGGATAGCAAGGCTGGCAATGGTAAGTCCAGATATAATATCAGCCCTCAATGGCTTAAGATTATACTGAGGACCCCACTCAAAAACTGGAAAGAAAAATTGAAGTCCCAAAAGCAACTTCATCAAACATGTTTGGTTCTTGAACTTATGAAATGGATCATCTGGGAAAAACACTTCTAACAACCTTTGCCTTAGTTTTTCAAGTGTTGTTTTATGCGGTGGCAAACAAACTCTATGCACTTCAAGTGGTTCATTATGATTATTTGATATTGGTAATTCAAAGGAGTCATTGCATGCATGGGTTGATAAATCTTCCACTCTATTTGAACTTAGTCCCATATTTTAGTAAGACACAAATGAATAGGAAGTGAAGGGAGGGTCCTTAAGACTAAGTTGGGAGAGGAGTAGAGGAGTTAAGATGTTGGTAGTTGTTTGTTGGAAAATAGAGGAGGACACTCACCATCCTTTTATAGGGACAACATTAACTATCACTATCCCCAAACAAACCCAACCCCAATAAAAAAGAAAAAAATTAAATAAAAGAGGTGGTGCTATGGCAACATTCAGAGGACAACATTATTTTGGTTTGTCATAAAATAAAACAAAAAGAGTATATGCAGATATTTGTTGCCAGATGCAAATTTAGGAATTCAAGAATATGAATGCACTATTTAAAAAAGGAACAAAATGATATTGTTGGCTGGGATCAACATATCATTTTGAGAATGAGTTCCTTTAGCTAATATTTAATATATTCTTTCAAAATTATACAAGTAATATACTATACTAAATTTTGTCGGATGACCACCGTTCCCGTGACCCAAAATTCATACATAAATTCGCCACTGGTTGTCAACAAAAGTTTCATATTGATAGTTGAAAATAAAATAAGATACTATTATAGACTTTCTACTCAAGTTGTTCAGTGACTATTCACGCAGATATTTTAACTAAATCAATGAAAAGCAGAAAATATAGTAATACTTTTATTTGAAAAGTCATGATATACGACGAATTTATTCCATTATTCGTACTGAATGACTTATTCCATCATTATCATTAATACAAAGAATGAGATGAATAATCTTAAAACTAACTAATAATTTTAAACCAAACATAAAATAAAATAATCTTTACTTATCTGCTATCCCTTAGATCAAAAGATCCCTTAATGATTTGAAGTGTTTTCGAGAAAACACAGATGGGCAAGCTTGAAAACAGAAGGGGTGGTGCTCTGACAACTGACAACCAACATTCAGAGGACAAGGTTTTTTGGGTTTTTCGCTTTCTAATGTTAGTAAAATGAAGTTCAAATATATGAAGATTTGAAATTTATAAGTTCGATCCAATTTGTAAATTTTATTTCATTAAAAAGGAATAAAATAGTTCTACACTATCATTCTTATCCTGTCAATCAAACCCAAAGATGATAATGATTTAATTGGCGAGATAATAATTCTAATCTGGAAACAAAAATGTGGGAATTTAATAAATTGAAAAATAGTAAATTATAATCGATGTTGGAATTGACATTTATATTAGATGGAATATTTAGTATTAAACATAGAATTCCTTACTTTTGCAGTTATTTGGTGTCCAGGGCACCAATAAATATTTTAGTCTGTCCTCGTGCTAACTTTTCCTTCCTGTATCATTTAAAAAAAAAATCTTTATTTTAAATTTTATTTCTTTTTTCTTTTTCTTAATATACACAATGTTTTCCCTCAATTTCTTTTATATTCTATTACCAACAAGAAAGAAATCTCTTTTGCATATATTTTTTTTAACGCTATTAATTATGAAAAATTAGATACTGATAAAGTACTAAATTTGAGTCATATTATAAGTTAAACTCTTATCTCAAGCCCAAGGTCACAAAATTTGATTAGATTAGGATCCTACGTATTTGATTGATGGGACAAAAATACAATAATAACATATTCAATAGAATCTCATAAGTCGGGTTTGAGGAGGGTAAAATATGCGTAAACTTTACCACTACCTCATAAAGATAGGAAAATTATTTTACAAAGACTTTCGTCTACAAAATATCAAATCCCAAAACAGAAGATACTAGATATAAAAAAAAATAACATTTTATACATAAATCTTCAAATAAAATGTGAGAATGTGAGATTAATTTAATTATAATGTGTTTGGTCAAGGACAATATTTAGTCCAAACATTAGTTTATCCGACTATTTATATTAAAGAAGCTGGATTAGCTTATTTCATATAAATCTTGAAGTAAATAATTCCATGAAATATCCTAATCTATTGTATATTCTATTTATCACATCCTTCCAATCAAACCACTACTCCCATAGAAATAGATTTAAAATATATTATAAATAAAAATTCAAAATGTGGAAAAATAGTTGAATGAGTTATGGTGAGAGTTATACTTCTTTCAATTTTCTCCCTCTTAGGAATTATCAACTTATATCATCAATTGAATCCAAATAAAGTACTAAGGTTAACATGAGGATGCTAATTCTAAATAATTGACAAATTAAAAAAGTACCTGCGCGTTACACGAATGTTTTAAAAGTATTAATTTTTTAATTTTGAAATAACTAATGTGAATTATTATTGAGTAGTAGAAATACATGGGTAATATAATTACATAATATTAATTTATATAAATACTTGATGCTAATTAAATTTTACCCTAATCTATATACAATGAGCATATGTTCTTGAAAGACATCAATACTATTGTAACAACTTTTTTTAAGTATAATAAAGATTAATAATATATGTAGTGTGTGTTGAATTGATATTTGTTCTAATTAATTAAATATTGAATTCATATAATTTGAAAAATATATTTCAATTACTTTAGCACTCTACTCTCTAGTTCAATCCTGCAAAATAAAATGATTCTCATTTTATCAAATATAATTTAAAAAACAAAAATGCATAAAAAATGAATTTTAGTGACCAATTTTAAAAAATCATAACTATATTAATATATAATACATAATAATAAATTATTTTCAGTGTAAAACAAAAAGAAAACTGAGAGATAAAAAGAATGGATCATCTTCTATCTCTTTGATTTATTATAAGTTTTTTATGAATATTTTACTATCCTTTTTCATTTTGAATAAAATTTAAAAATTTTCATGTGATTGTTAATCGATCTTTTAGTTTTTTTTAATCTACAAAATAATAAATTTTAGAGTCAAATTTTCAGTTATTTTTAATCTTTCATCAATTTGTTGGGAATCCTTTTACTATTTAAATCTATTATCAATAATATGTCTAAATAAATTTATTTTGTTTATATCATTACGTAAACAAATATAGAGTCTACATAGCTTCATAGTTTTACTTTTATCGTTTATTTCTATAATTTTTCTTATTAAGACTTCAATTATGCAGGTAAGACATGTTTATGTCTTTCTATTGTTTTTAATTATATATAAATTACACGTAAATACTTCATCTATTTCATATTAATTGATTTTTGAGATTTTTTTTAATTGTTCAAAATAATTGAATTATTCAATGTTCAAGATGAATCTTTGAAATGTTTTCCTTGCACGCCTTTTCATTTTTTGAAGTTTATATTTTATAGGAGATAAATTACATTATTTTGTGACTTTACATGATTCACAAAGGACAGTAAGATAAAATTATGTCTTTAAATATTATTCTTAATACGTGTGAATTGTCCTACAAATTAAGTCAATTAAGATTCATGATCCTTCTAATATAGAGATTTACATACTCGTTCCCAAACTACAAAATTTATTATGTCATATCAGTTCATAATAGGTTCTTAATGTTGGTTAAAGGCATATATAAATAAATATCTACTTGGGAACTTTGACCAACAATCTATCTGCTAAAACCATCTAAAACTTAGAGTTAATCAAATTAACCATATTTTTTTAAATTGGAGCAAGTTTTCACTATTTCGAGCAGTTCAAATAAAAGATGATTAAAACAAAATCTTTTAATTCACAATTATAAGTTTAATATGTACCACTAATTTTTAATAGTGGTATTTCTTTCATTCCGTTATGTTTGTCACTGGATTTATTTTTTTCTCATAATATCATATAAAATTACTCACTTTAGGCAATTTAAGGAAAAGAAACAAATGAAATTCATAATTACATTCAAACAACTAACAAAGATCATAAGAAGCACGTAAAAGAGATTCAAAGGTAAAAACTTCACATATATAAAAATATGCAATAAATCCAACGCATCTAGTGATCATCAATCTTGACAACAATTATAAGTACAAACATATATACACATCGAAAAAGGAAGGATAATATGATTTAAAATATGTAAATATAAAATAGGAAGAATCCAAACTAATAGACATAAAATAAATTACGCCCAATACGATATATCCTGATTGTAGAATTGATTTTGATATGCAAAGAAGCAGGAGAAACAGAAAAACTGAATACATACTCACGAATTTATTTGGTAAATTGAAACATACATGAAAGAGAGAAGAGGGGAAATATGCTTTGCATTTTGAACAAAATTGACATATTTAAAAATGTGCATATTTGAAAGCGTGGGTAGTTATCCCGTCTAATGATTATGCACACATTTTGAGTGGAAACCAAATTTTCAGTTTACTTTTTAATTTAACAACAAAATGATTTTAAAATGGTTAACTTTTTAAAAAAAGAAAAATGCTAATATTTTTGTAAAAACTCAAACTTATTTTTTTAACTGTTAAGTACTTTTTTCACACGGTAATTACTTTTAAAAAATATATATTTTTCGTATTTAATAAATTGAATTCTTTAAGACTAAATATTTACATAAAAATTATGATTTCGACAAATAAGGTTTAAAAACTATGTCCATGAACGTATATAAAACTGTCTTCTAAAATTTTAAAACTTTGAATTGTCTTTTTTTATTTACTTATTTTTAATATATATGAAAAACTTTGTTTAGAGT
>JAABOM020000012.1:17237564-17259818 GCA_011800125.2 Solanum clarkiae | reverse complement strand
GTATGACAATAACTTTTTAGCAACCTGACAATTTGAACAAATTATAACAGTCAATTCTAAAATTGTTGATTTATTTAAAAATGTTTGTGCAATTATCTCTCAATAATTTATGAAAATAAATTATGTTTTAGAATGTGTGTTGTGTCTTCAACTGCTTAATTTTTTTAAACCAAATAAATAAACAACTATAAATTTATAATTCCAAAATTTTCGAGATTATCCTAAAAATAAATTTGACTTATTATGTTAAAAGTAATACAATTTGTGTAATTTATTTTATATTTTACACGATTAAATAATTTAAAAAATATGAAAATGTAATGGGTATAAAAAAGTTTAAACTAACAAAAAATGTGAGAATATCTATGTTCATGAAGTGGTTTCTTCATTTAAAAGAATTACCTATTGAAAGTAAAAAATGTCAGTTACTCATATTTTAAATATAACAGGTTACTTAAAAATTTTAATTGAAAAATTATTTTAATCTACAATTATAGAATATTAACTATTAAAATATGAATTTATTTTAAAAAATTGTTACAATTTAAAAATTTATTTAATTATTATCTAATTTATTTAATTAATTTATCCTAAAATTAACATACGTTTTAATTCTAAATTGCCATTTGACATGATCCTACACTAGACTTTCTTTCTATTAATAATATAAAATATAGATTACTCTATTTTTTTTTAACAATAAGCTAAAAAAGTGTCCAATATAATAGGATAGTGGAAGTACTATATTGGTTGAGTGAGAATATAACGAGTATATTCTATTTAGTGAAAAGTGCACCGGCACATATTTGTTTGACTAATTAATTAAGGGATATGAATTACTTAATAGTAATGTTGAAATTTCTATTCCACCAACTTTAAAACATGTTCAATTAAAATTTTATTCACATTTGAGAGGACAATCAAAATTATTTTTCTGCCATGCTAAAAGTATTGCATAATCAAAAATATATTTTTCTTTTATGCATGAATGAATTTAATTTTGAAAACATATTAGAATCAATAAAATCTTTTGTAATCAAAAATATATTTTTCTTTTACACGAGTTATCATACGATTGAGATGGTACTATATATAAACATGATGGATATGTAGAGTTCTAGTTTCAAACTAACATCGATAAGCTTAGCCCGTATATGTAGGAGAGAACTTTTACTTGGCATATCATAAGAGTTAGGATTCAGTGTAATAATAATCACAAATGAGGATAATTACATTCTATCATAGACGTTTTTAATTTCTTTAAAGATTCCTAATGCAACATGCACTAAAATCCATGTAGCTACTTATTGAAATTAAAAATGAAATAAATTTCAAATTAGTTAAAGAAAAATTATATCATTAGTAGTCATTATCCGTCTTATATTATCATTTATTTTTTGTTATTAGTCGTTCTTTCTTGTTTTTCTTTTCCTTTTTCCCCTTTTTCCGTATCTAATTTATTCTGCATATGGATTTTTGAGATGAGGGTTTCCCGAAAAAGTCTTTCTACTCCTATGGGGTAGTGGTAACGTCTGCATATATTTTTATCTTCCCAGACCCCACTTGTGGAATTTCTCTGGATATGTTATAGTTAAGGAAAAAAAAACATTATAAATGATACCCCAATGTAGTCCAAGCCATTACGGCATCAACCCCAACTGACAAGGACAATGAACCTTTTGATCGTTTAACTGGTCTTTTCGCATGATCAATTATTTAGATTATTGAACCGACATTACAGTTATAATTTTTATATCTCTTTTTCTCTTGAGTCTAATTGACCAGATTACACATGCTATTAATTATCAGAATGTTTAAATTATATACATTTATAATACCTTTGTCGTGGTTAATTTCCATTTTCAAAGGTAAAGAAATATTGAATTAGACCACCACATCCATTATAAGGAATCTTGGCAAATCGCTTTAATACGAAAAGCTAATCGTTACTTCTCGAGTCCTTTTATTAATTGAAATTGATCATGATGGCTAAACTTGAGTAAGAAGCCTTGATGGTCATACAACTTTTGACATTGTAATTTCACTTTTCTTACTTAATAAATGTTGAAGTAGCTAATCATTCAAATAGAATAAATAAATACTGCAATATAAACTCACTTTATTACCATTTATATACTCCTCCCATTTAAAAAAAAAAAAGATATATTTTTCTTTCTGATTTATTTCAAAATAATGACCTATTTCTTTTTTTGGCAATTTTTTTAACTTTTCATGTGTCATATTTAAAATCATAATATTATAGAGCATTTTGGTACATTTGGTATAATTTTAATTTAGGGTCATAAGATTGAAAATTTTTCTTAATTTTCTTAAACCCAATGTCAAGTCAAACTAGAGCATTCCTTTTGAATCTCAAAAAAGAATAACACATTACTACATTTAGTAACAATTTAATTTTAAAACACTAATTTTATCCTTAATAAAATTATTTATAATCCTACAAATATCTGTAAGTTATTGTTTACCACAAATTTTAAAGTGTTTCTATCTTTTGCACCACCAATAAAGAATGGAATAGCCTAGGCAAATTGGGCACCTAATTGCAACCGTCCAAATTATGCTAATCTCGGCCGGTAAAATAGATTCCATGCAACTTTCAACTTGGTGAAACTCCTTTTTTTCCCCAATTCAATTGCTTCCCTTTTTAGTTTTACTTTTGCAAGTGTCATGTAAAAGTAAGTGCTCATACTACGTATATGACAAAAAGGCATGTAAATCAAAATGCAAAAGATACTTTCCTAAATATAGAAATAGTCAATTTTATGTTTTCCTTTGAGAAGAATTCAATACCCCTACATCCTTTGGGAAATCCCTTTTTTTTAATGACTATAATGCTCATGTCTGTTTTCACACACCTTAACTATTCCTCTCCTTTATGCTAATTGTATATAAGACAATGAATCCAAATATGTAACTAGAATCTTAATTGGAGTGCAATTATGTCACGATCCTAAATGGGCCGTGAGTAGCACCTATATTAACCATCCAGTGGGAGAATTGATAATTTAATCTGACTAAAACAATCCATGTAATTTAAAGTTGCAGAAGCAAGTTTAAATAATAATTACCAGTTGAGTTCCCATAAACTCAAATAGAAATCTAATCGATAAACATTTCCCCAAAACTGAAACTAATTGTATCAAAACTCTAACTACAAGTCTAACATGGAGATGCAACCTTAAAAATCAAACAGGAAAATAAATAAAGTCTGAGTACAAGAAAAAAGTAGACTAATGTCATGACCCGGACCTAAGACCTAGCCATGACATGGCAGATGTGACACCCGAAGGCATCTCATCCAAGTCTCGTATTCATATCTTAAGCATTCATAAGGTAAAAAAAAACATGCATAAGGGAATAAGCAAGCGGAAATGCATAAAGCTAAGAGCATCATAGTTTCCTTAGGGGAATATACATCAATCTGTAGTGTCCAAATCATGCCTCTACATGATAAGATCTTGGGAGGATCTAGAACATAACTCACTAGCTCACCCTTAAGGTATACATCAAAAGAAAAAAATGATAAAGTCTCAACACAAAACAAAACATCATAAATGGGCTTGTTCCCAAAGCATAGGAACTCACCAACAATCTTCAAGCTCGAAGTCCGAATCTAGCCACAAAATGAAATAGTCACCTCGTCATTCGCCCCTACATCGTTAGATCATGTAGGCAAAGAAGTATTAATTAGTACGTAGAATGTATTAAGTATGTAGGTATGCCATGAATCAAAGAACATCACAATAATAATAATATACATAATCATAATCAATAGGATAAGGACGCAATATGTATGAGCAGTGCAAGTTTGAAACTCATGAGAATAAGCATCATGAAATCTATTCATAACCTCATCATACATATGTGCGAATAAGACTATAACCGATATATAAGACCATGTGCACTATTACATGGGATCTTGATGTTTCCTCTACCAAGTAAAAAGGAGTCCACTTTGCCAAGATAGACTCGATCCTCAACCTATAGGCTCTATCGTAGCACGGTGAGAACTGACGTGTTGTCAAAATACAAAACTTTTGATATTTAAAACTTAGAATTTTGTGTGTTCTCAATGCGATGTTAGTAGCTTTGATGTGTTTTTGTGTTTGTTTTGGAGAATTTCAGGGTTGGCATTGATTTTGGGCAAGATATGCAAAAGTTGCTGATTTTGAGGATCCACGAGACCCTTTACGGGCCGTAGAGTAATCCACAGACCGTGAAGGAGGTTTCATGTGGAATATCAGTGAAGGGCAGATTTCTAAAGTTTGGTCTACAAATATGTAGATGAGTCGTGGAATACTTTACGAGTCGTAGATCGAGTCTCGTACCTTGAGGATCAGGTAAGGAGAACTTTCTGAAGTTTCATCAGCCAAATCCCCCTACAGGCCATAGAGGGGTGTCATAAAGGCCGAGTCCAAAATTAAAGCAGCAAAGTATGAAAGCTTGACTACGGGTTGTAAATCACTATACGCCCCATAGTACATCTCGTAAAGAGTGCCGACCCAGTTATCCTATTTTATTTAGGACTTGTATTTTAAATATTATAAATAGATTTTTAGGTTTTTTTTTCTTAAAGAGGGAGGTCGAAAGAGTCAGCGAGTTTAGAGTAAGATACAGTAGAGAAAAACATTAGAGAGTTTGAGAAACACTTGTATACGTTAATTTCATCTTCTAATTACAGTCTTGTGATTCTCATTAAAGCTTGGATTTTCTTGTGCTTAATTCAATTGTGTAAGTGCTCTATTATGTTAGTCAAATTCATTAGTCTTGTATTTGCACAAATCATGAATAACTAAATCCACAACTAGGGTTGTGGAAACCATGAAGAACTAATAAAGTAAAATCAGATAATTTATAATTCTTGAAAAATGTGCATGTATGTATTAATTAATTCTCTTTGTTTTGCATGTTTTCTAGTAGTGGCCAATACTAGAACCTGCCTAGTGTTACTAGCTAGACCAAGATAGTAATGAATAGGAAAAGAGATTGATTAATAGGATTCGATCGATGTTTCTCATCTAATCAACCAAATCAGGCCAAGGAGAGGTTGTATTGGGACAATAGGTAAGGGTTAATGATGTCACACTGTGGGGATGGACCAAATCACGTAGTGAAATTCACCTCTCACCTGGGCCAAAGTTAACTTACTGTTTTGCATGCTACATAATAGAAAATAATTAGGTTATATAGTGATACTAAGTTAGGGAATCATGGGAAACACAATACCCTCATTTTTCTCAATATTGGTTTAAATACTTGTTTTGGTTTAGTATTAATTTCATTAGTTATTATCACCCCCCCTCTTGGGGAGATAAGTTGGTTAATAATTCAAATTGTAAAATTGTATTCTTCTAAGTCTACCATATTCCCTTGGGTTTGACTCTAACCTTAGTTCGGTTCTATATCTTGACAAAGACCGATTTAGCCTAAAAAAGGAGGTGTAGCTTAGGTGACATTAAGATTTTGGCACTGTTGTCGGGAAATACGACTGAACTTGTTTAATTCAAGTAATTTGGGAATTAGTCCTTATTTCCTTCATTTTACATTTTTTGTTATTTTTATTTTCTTTCAGGGTGTAAGTGTACTGTAGTGTATGCCCAAAATGCGAAGTCGAGGCATACCTTTGACTCCATTTGACCCAGAGAACATTGAGAAGAATGGTGCAAGATAATACCAACAACGCGGCAAATGCAGCCCTGAGCCGGAATGAGAATGAGAGCCAACAATGAAAACACACCTCCTCTTGAGGATATCGCTCCATAGTCGCAGGAATTCAATGCCAACGGTTATCAGTGGAATCAATATCGGATGAATCCTGTGGTTGTGGAGGTGACTGGAGCTATTGTGTTGCCACCACTACCGGCTGACACAAAATTTATAGTTTCAAGTGGGTTGCTTCAGATGTTGAAAAATCTTGGGTTGTTTGCAGGCCTACCATCAGAGAATCCTCATAGCCATCTATACAACATTGCATGTATCTGCAAGAGTGTGATGGGAACATAGTCTGTCTATGGATGTTTATGGGACTTCGTGTCTTCCCATTGTCTCTAAGAGGCAATGCAGCACTATGGCTATCTAAGCTCCGACAAAGCTCGATCACCAGTTGGACTGAGTTGCAGAGGCCCTTTTTGGAGAGGTACTTCCTGATATCAAAGAAGCTTAGGTTGAAAGACCATATCAACAACTTTGAGCAACTTTCTAGTGACTCGATCAGTACTACATGGGAGCGGTTCACTAAATATTTGAGGAGTGTCCTACACCACAAAATTGTTGGTGATGCCTTGGTAGAGATCTTCTACCGTGCCCTGGATAAAAATATTCAAGCCTGTGCTGATACCATTATGGGGGGAATGTTCTTAGATCAACCATTTGCAAGGATTGCTAAAAGGATGGAGAGAATGGTCAAGAACAATCGTGCATGGGAGCAAAGAGATAGAATATCTACCAAAAGTTTTTGCACTGTCAATATTGGTTCGGAGCAAGCTAAAATAAGTGAAGAGATTATGCAAGTGCTTGCCTAAATCCTTATAGGTATGGAGGTTATCAGAATTAGGAACGAGTCAATGCAGTTGTCCATCAGCCTCCGCAAACACCTATGTATGATGATCCTTACCATGAGGAGGACACTTGTTTTATTGTTGATCAAACAGAGGGTTTTCGGACTAAAGCTCAAGGGGCCAATCAGGACTATTGGTGTCAAGGTCAAGGAAACCAAGTTTGGAACTTTAATCGAGATGGAGCTTTCAGATACAACCACAGAGGGTACTACGACAAGAATTGGGGCCAAGACAAAGATGCGGATTGAGGCCGCAGAGATGATTGCAGAAAAGGTCCTTGTGTGTCACCACACAACCGCGACACTGGTTCTAGTAGTTCCAGAGTTGAGAAAATGTTTGACCATTTGTTGAAGAAAGCTAAGACACAGGATAAGATTTTGAGGAGAATGAAATCTGAAATCTCCAGTATAAATCAGAAAATTGAGTCTCATTATGTTGCAATCAAATAGCTTGAGCAACAGTTTGGTCAAGTGTCGACTTAACTTAACCAGCGTCAGAGAGGTACACTGCCTAGCAACACAGTTCAGAATCCCTAGAATGAAGGGCAATGTATGGCAATTGCTACTCATGATGGCAAGAGCACTATTGATCCTTCTATGCCGATAGATGAAGATGATGTTCAAGTGGATACAGTTGAGGTCAATTGCAGATACTGGAGATGATCATGACAAAGATAGGGTAAGTGATGCTGTAAATATGCCACAGAATCTAAAACCCATTCCCAGGCCTCCTCCTCCCTTTCCTCAAAGAATTGAAAAGAAGGAGGAGGAAGACAAGTTTAAGCACTTTCTCTCCATGCTGAAACAACTCTCCATCAACACCCCTCTCATTGAGGCATTAGAAAAGATGTCAGGGTATGCAAAGTACATGAAGGACCTGGTTAGTCAGGAGCTCTCCTAAGATCTTCAACATTGCAGTGCAATTGCTACAAGGTCCTTGGTTTAACAGCGAGAAGATCCCAATGTTTTTACCATACCCTACACCATTGAAGATGTGGAGTTCGCAAGGGCATTATATGATTTCGGTGCCAGCATTAATCTAATGCCCCTTGTGCTCTTTAAGAAGCTAGGATTAGGAGTTCCTACTCCGACAAGTATGCGGTTGTTGACGACTGACTGCACAGTGAAGAAGCCTGTGGGAATACTGTATGATCCAACAAGCATGTGGTTATTGACGGTTGACCGCATGGTCAAGAAGCCTGTGGAATACTGTATGATTTGCTTGTTAAGGTCGAGAAGTTTATATTCCAGGTAGACTTTGTGATCCTAGATTGTGAAGTCGACTTTGATGTCCCAATCATCTTAGGAAGGCCATTCCTAGCCACTAGTCGAGCAACAACGGATATGGAAGCTAGTCAACTCAAGTTTAGATTAAACGATGATAAAATTGTCTTCAATATCTGTCAGTCTATGATGAGGCCAGATGATTTGAAGAATGAGGTTAGGGCAATCGGTTAAGTCTAAGTAACCAAGTTGTCCAAGTCGTTCTGTGACAATAAATCAGGCGCTACTTGGAAGGCAACCAATGGTCTTTGATTGTAATAACTATACTTGTAGTTTTATCTTTAGCTTTTGGACTTGTAGGTAGTTTTCGTTTTCGCATTTGCTTGTAGTTGTGGTCATTGGGCTGGTCGCATATAGGGTAATAATTTTTTCTGTGAAGAATGTGTAGGTACATGGCTAAGTTAGTCATCTTTCGCTAAAAAGGCTCCAAGAAGTGCATCTACGACTGGTTCTATAGGTTGTACATCACTCGACGATCGTACATCATCTTGTAGACACTTCCAGTGAGCAAAAGGTTGTGCACTCCAGTTCACGAGCCAACCTTACAGCCTGTAGAAATAACTATAGGTCGTGAATAAGGCTCGTGGACCTCAGGTAAGTTTTCTGAGTTTTTGACTAAGTGTTGGGGTCTCTACGACCAACTCTACGAGTCATACTTCACTCTATGACTTGTAGACTGGTCCGTGAAACCCAGTCCTCAAAAATAGAGTTTGAATTTTCTACGAAACCATGATTTACAGGTCGTGAAACACTATATGGCCCATAATCGGGATTTTATAGAGTCCAAGACCATCAATTTTGATTGACCAGGTTAAATTATAAATTTTAGAGTCAAAATATTTTGACCATGTTTCTTGTCCTAATTACAATTTCTACCCAGCCAAACCCCACACCAAATTTCTCCTATCTCCAACGGCAACATCACCACCACTTTCTGATAAGCTTTTTCGGCAACCTAGGGTTTCTAGTGTCTCATCACCTCCTTCAATTTCTACAATCTAATCACTCAATTTGGTAAGTTTTCAATTCTTTAAACACTATTGATTTACCAATTATTGTATGATTAGGTTCAATACTGTTGTCGAATACAGTCAATTTTGACATAAACCCATCAATCAAAATTGATATGTTTGATAGTTAAATTGTGGTTGCCCATTCTTGATCATATGTTTAGGATAAGAATTTGGTATAGTTGCCTTGTTGTATATTTGAATGATATGTTTGACACCTGTGTAATCACTCACCACTGGAAATAAATTGATTATGTGTATGAAACTCGGTGACTGATGGTATGGGTTTGGGTTCTTGATGTTAGTCCAATCATACGAGGTCAAAAGGTTTGGGAAAGCATGTTTAACAATTTTTGATGGAGTATTCGTGCTAATTATCCTCCTGGGGTATTGGTTATTGTGTTATAAATCATGTGAGGTGTGTGCGTATTACTATGATGCTGATAGAATAGGTGTAAAAAGTTGTATAGGGTTCATGTTGATGGACTTAGAAACTCAGGTGACTAAGTTTTCTAGTCTACAAGTGGCTTTTACGATCTGTGGAACATTCCACGAGTTGTAATTGCCTCTCGTATAAGATTTCAAAAACCTAAAGTTTCTGAGTACCCATCAGATGAGACCTTCTATGAGTCCTAGAAAACCTTACGGCTCATAGAAAGATTTCATGGATCCCTTCCTGCAACAAATACGGACACTTGAATTATCTATGACTCGTAGAAAGTTCTTCGAGTCGTACCTGGTCTAGTAGATGTCATTCCAGTAAGCAAAAATATTGTGAATATTGTTTTATGAGAGACTTTTATGGCTCGTAGTTTCCACTACGCCCTATAAAGGTGCTTTCATAGTCCCTTCTGCAACTAAGTCTGATATATTTTTGCATTTCATTTTCTGATTTGTGGGGTTATCTAAGGTGTGTAAATATGTATTTTGCAAGTACTATGGCCCTGAAATATAGACGTGAGGAAATCAAGGCCATGTAAAGGAGGCTTAGAGATGAGCCCTAGGGGGAGGAGCAGACCCTACACTCAGTGGATCACTAGAGGAGCTCAACGTCCGACTTGACCCGGATGTTGACAGACCACAGACTCGGGTTGTCACTAGTCTTGGGTGGACCCAGGATCTTGTGTTCATACTCCCTGATTTGATGAGGGCAACCACGACAAGAGCAGTTCCATGCAGATGACTCCATCCAGAGAGTAGTCTAGCTCAGAGTCAAGCTCCGATAACGAGCCGGAGATAGAGTCCTTTATTGCACCGTGGTTATCACCATTACCCCTAGATGCTCTTACTAGTTGGTGGTGTGTCTCGGGCATGCAGTATATATACAAAAACTATATGTATATTACAGAGTAGGGAAAGCCATCCCGCTCCATTTATGAGGAGCCCCGGGTTATCTTTACCGGATTAGACAGTGTCCCCGGTCTCCAGGACACTATCAGACGATATGGGTACCACTGGCTGACCAAATCACTAGGTAGATACTCCCCGACCATGGTGAGGGTGTTTTATGCATCTTATGCAGCCACCATTCAGAGGACACTTCCCAAGGAGAAGAAGCCTATCGCTCAGCCCAAATTGACACAGACTAGAGTGAAGGGCTGGCAGGTGGATATCTCGGAGATCACCATCCATCATATGCTATTTGGGCCTAAGTTTCGTGCCTCCAGGTCCATAGCAGAGTTGAACCATAGAGTGGGACAGACTAGGGACTTGAGCCTAATAAGAGATGCATACCACAGAGTCAACTTGATGAGATGGGTGGCTGATTTGATTGCTAAGTAGAGTCCAAAGCCTGCATGGGTGGCCATTCACTCGGAGCCTATTGTTAAGGCTTCTCTCAGTTTCCCTATAAAATTTTGATGGGGGTTGTCAGATCACGCATCCGTCCGATGCTAGCAAATAATACTTTGACACTGGAGTGTTGAATGCTAGTTGCCAACATCTTAGTTGGCTATAAGATAGATTGGTCCTACCTCATCGCCGAGAAGATCCACGAGGTGGCCCTGAAGAGGTCTACCTCCATCCCCTTCCCATGCTTGATCTACAAACTCTGTCTAGAGTCTAGGATAGATAGTCTACACCAGCTGGACTCACTGATTGAGGTCCAGCATACTTTGAATGCCAGCCTAATTAAGGTTGAGAAGAACCCGGTATCACTCTGGTGAGTGCCGCACTAGACAATTCCGTTGCCAGAGATGTTCACACTAGTATCGCCGCCTGAGGTTGCACCTACCACCACCACTGTTGCTACCACAGAGGAGAGGGGGCCCACTACTACCACTTTTGCACCACAGGCCACTTCATCATAGACAATATCTGTGGGCATGATTTATGTGTACGCAATATCTATTCAGGCCATGGCGCAGTGATTATCACATGCTGAGTTTTAATTGACTCAATTAGTTCAACAGATTAGGTCTTGGGTCTGCCAGGCCGTCACAGACTCCGAGGGCTACATGCATACACAGTCATTGCTATTCAGGATCATTTTTCTATCGTGGATGCCCGCATTGATGCCTTCGAGCTGAGGGTCCCACAAAGCTTGAGCACAACCCATCCAGTAGATATGATGGCTATACAAATGGAGATTCAATGACTCCAAGCCGACGTGACAGCACCTGTGACACTACCAGAGACTGCACTCTCAGTGCTGGAGGTGGATCGATTTGCTCCTGAGGAGCACAAACAGCCTTTCCACAGGAAGAGGCCCTGCCTGGATGATTATCCAGATGTCATACGGTTACATATGGGGTTGACAGAGTAAGAGGAGCTCGAGCTTGTCTTGAGGCAGTCGAGATAGGAGGAGGAGCTTCGGGTGCTTGAGAAGGTAAGGGGTTCTGGCCCTTAAGAAGGTGAGGGGTTCTGGCCCTTCCGATCATGGTGCTACTACTGAGAAGACCACACATAGGTTAAGGGTGGTCAGACTCAGCCACACATTGGCACTTAGGCGCTCAGGTATGTTTTTTGACCCTGATGCTTTATTTGGTTTTGATTGTGTGCATTGAGGACACTGCACTTCTTTTCTCGATGGGGTATGGGTAGTTATAGGCCTTAGTGAAGTAAGTAGCCTTGGTCCATAACTACCTTAATTGTTGAATCATAGGGGTTTTCTTGCTTGTGTTCTTTTTTCCCATGGATATTTATTTTCTGTTGAACCAGTATATTTAGGATGTTTAGGTAGTATTTGTAGCATATAATACTAATATCTATGGTATATATGTGTGTTTTTTGTGCTTTTTTGTGAAAAAAATGATACCCATCAAATTTTTTATTAGTTAATCTCGATAGCAACCATGCATGTTTAAGTGTGTTGACAATGCTTGTTCTAATAAGTGAAGATAAAATTAAGATGAAAGCATTATCTGAGAGTGTATTGTTGATAATGTAATCAATGTCGTGTGAGCGTAAGCTTAAATTAGACTTTAGGTGAGTTGGTTAGGAAAGGATTTTAGGATTATTCATAACAATTTACTTCGTCTAAATAACCAACCAAATGTGCAGAATACCCCTTGATCCTAATGTTTGAGCCTGACATGTACATATTATTTGTAAAAACCTGAGTGACCTAGCCTTATTAGTTGTAAAATCCTGAAATTGGCTCTGGTCCTTCCTTGACCATTGTGCATCTTGACTGAGTCAAAAAGCCTAACTTGAAAGTGGCTACCAAAAGTGGACCTGATTCCGAGGTTGGATAATGTGCACCTCAACTTAGGCCAAAAGCCTAAGTTAAGGGTGGCTGGTATAAATACAAAATGAGGAGGAAAATTGGTGATACATGGAAAAAGAGAAAAATCATGTATTGGGTGCCAAAAAAAAAGAGTAATGCCTTAGTTATGAGCTAAAAAGAAAAATGAAGTGTAAAAACAAGTCAAAAAGCTGAAAAATAAAAAGAAAGCACCAAGAAAAGCCACTACTAAAAAACCGCAAAAAAGTGACGGACTGCATCGCTCCAAAAAGCGATGGACAATTTTTTTAATATTTGATAATAAAAAGCGACGGACGGTGTCTACATGTTTGTCGCATTTTTTGGTGGAATTTTTTGCCAAAACTTTTTTATTTAATAGATAATTATTTAAAATCACAGTGACGCCATCCAACGCAACTTTTTTAAAATTTTAAAAATTGTGACGGAAAAGGCGACCTTTTCCGTTGCTATTTTTATTGAAAATATTTTCCTAAAACAATAATAGCGACGGACTACATCGCCAAGTCCGTCGCTTTTTTTGGTCAATTGTCAATATTTTAATAAAGGGCGACGGACAAAACGATGTCGTTCGTCTCTCTTAGGCTCCTATTGTTTCTTAAAAAAATGACTTTCTCCCTTATTTTTCCCTCTCTCAGTTTCATTTTCTCTCCAAATCCCTAATACCCTTCCCCCAACACGTCGCCCCTCCCTCCCCAACCTCTATCCGACCGCCATCACCCCTCCCTCCCCAACCCTCATCGTGGTTTCCTTCTCCCCACAACTAAGGTAACTAATTTTTTTCTATTTTTGCTCCATTTTTAGTGTCGTATTATTTTGTTGTTTTAAGTTTTTGAATTTTATAAGTTCTTAGCTTGCCCATTTCACTTTTATTGTTGAAGTTATGATATTACAAGTATTATTTTGTGTATTGTATTGCGAATAAGTGAATGAAATTATTTTTTTATTTTTATGGGTATACTTTAAATTTGATTTTTTGAAATTAGTTTATGAATTGGATTCTTTTGTGTTGGAATAGTATTGTTATGAAGTTACAATAATATTAACATAGTAATTTGTATACGTTTTGTGAAGTAGCGAGTAAATAAAATTTTTAGGGTCTTAGCTTGAATTTGTGGTTTTTTGAATGAGATTGCAAATTAGGTATGTTCAGTTGGAATTGAATTGTTGTTGAAGTTAATTAGAATGTTGGGATTGAATTGAAGTTAGAATTGTTGTTGAAGTTAGAATAAATTATTGTTTTTAAGTAGAATTGTTGTTGAAATTGAATTGAATTATTGTTGAAGTTAGAATTGTTGTTGAAGTTAGAACAAAAAGTAGTTTTTAAGGAGAACTTAGATTTAATTTTGAACTTGAACTTGAACTTTGGGATTTTAGAACTTAGTTTGAATTTCGAGTTGTGAATTTTGATTAGATATATTTAAAATTTGAATAGTAATTGTACTTACGTTGAACTTTAGTAGTGTTTAACTTAAAGTTAAATTTAATTTGGGAAATTTGAATATTTTAAGGAGATGTGAACTTTGAAGTTGAATGTAATATAAAGTTAGGATTGCTTAAGTTTGAATGAGATGTGAACTTAAAGTAAGGATATTTTAAGTTGGGATTTCTTAAGTTTGAACTTAAAGTTAAAGTTAGCATTTGTAATATACACATTGAGTCTAACTATTATTTTTAATATGTAGCATGAGTATGAGCAAATACAAGAGCTTGGAGATTCGGTCGAGCTAACCTTTCAGTTGTCCAATCAAATTTGGATGAAAAAGGTTGCAAGCGGGAGCCATAAAGATTGTGTTTATGGAATGGATTCATAAAATAATATACGATGACTCCAATCCAATTTACAAGGCATTGGATTGTCACGTCAAGCTGAGGTTATTGGCGGGACTCAGATGGTTATCGTGTCTCAAAAAGTTGAAGAACTTACACGTGCATTAGCAAAATCTAAAGCACGAAGGGCCCAATTAGAATGCAACATAACTCAGAGATATGTGAACTCAAGGAACAAATGCTCAGCCTATCCCGACGATCCTCCTCCCATCATGATTCCGACGAGAGTACGAATGATTATGTAGAAAATAGCCCCTAGTTCTCTTCATTTAAGTTTTGGACAATTGTAACACCCCGTAAAATTATCGAAACTCCCCTAAAATGTAATCATGCATACAATGCGTCTTCCAAAGCTTTGATGAAAAATTCGAGATCAGATTTGCGATTAGCGCAGAAAATCGAGTGAAAAAATGGTCTCGATCCACTTTAATAACAATTGGGTTGAAAAATAATTTTTCCTAATTAATGCAAAAACAATGTTTGTCTGCGCCCCTGGCATGACGTGAAGGGGGCGCAGAGTAACACTTTGTCCTTTTTTAAAATTTTTCGACGAGTCAAAATTCTGAAATATTGCAAAATATACTAGTTTGCGCCCATGGCGCGTTGCTGACCAGTGTGCAAGATTTCAAAATTTTTCTTTTAATTCGGGAAGGGCCTTTTGGTCATTTCCCACCCAATCCTAACTCCTAAAATGTATTTTAAAGGTCGTTTATATCGATTGAGGGTTCCAAAAATCCAATTTCTCTTTAGGTTCTACATAGGAAGTCTTAGAGAGGGGAGACAGAAAGCTTTGAGGGTGAGGGTTTGAGTTCAAGTTCTTGAAGAAGAGTCGGTAATTCGCCATCCCAGGTATTTAAAGGCTACCCAAAACATGGGGTTATTCACCCACATGCCCCTTTGAATGTAGTAGGTTGATAGGTGAAGTCTGTGAGTCTTGTTTGATAAAGTATTGCATGCTATTTTGAAAATCTCCGTTAAATTACATATACTTTCTTAAAATTAATGATCATCTCAATTTGCGTTACTTGCTTATTGATTATTGAAACTATTGTATAAATTATATATATGCAATTGTTAAAGAATTCATGAATGAAGTTAGGGGTCGATGTCTAGAGCCCGGTTACGTATGTATGCATGATTGATGTGGCCTGGGTCTTGATTTAGGTGAGTACTGAGGATAATGTTGCTGGAATTGATGGAGTGTGAGTCCCTTAGAGTCTTTAAGAGGTCACACTTGAATTTTGAAGAATGATCATAGTATTCCTAAGCTGAAAGGTGATGAAATGCAACGATGCCCTTGTCCAAAAGAGACTAAACAATGAGAAAATTTTGATTTTGATGTTTATGAGTATGTTGAGTCCCTGGGAGGAGTATTGAGCAATGAAAATGAGAAAGAGTGAGTCTCACTCGCACTCATTAACTATGTGGCTAGCATATGGATTGGACCGTGAGAATGAATGTTTTCTTAGTCCCAAAAGAGGACTTGATGTTATTATAAACCCCTGATGTACGCCCTTTCACCCCGGCAAGATACTGGGCAAATGTCACAACGACATCACTTTGTTGTACTATCACTGGCTCATAGGTGATGGGTTTAGGTCCAAGAAACTCCTAGAATAGGTCCTCTAATGACAATACTCTGATGTTGATGTGATAATGTGAGTCTTCATTGATGGTGATGTGATAGAGTTCTATTCCTTGTCTTGAGTTGAAGTTGAGTGATTGATGAGCTCATGCCATTTCATATTACTTACTATTAGCCCATTTTACATACAGTACATTCTATGTACTAACGCTATTTTGGCACTGCATCATTTTATGATGTGAATTCAGTAGACAGAGGACTTCAACAGCCCAATCGTTGAGGTTAAGAGCTTAGTGATTGTAGATCTTGGTGAGACCTCCCCTATATTCAGAGGACGGTTATTTCTCTAGCTTTATTGAGTTATTTTCTTTGATTGGGATAGCCATGACCTGTCATGGTACTTTCTTAGACAGTAGTTATAGAGGCTTCATAGACATAGACGGATGACGTTGATATTGGGGTTCCTTTCCCCCAATTGTTCTACTTTTAAACTAAGTTTGTTTCCTAAATCTTGCGTCTTTTTATGGATGTTGATGTTGAGTCTGATAGCCCATTGATAATTAGAATATTCTTTATTATCTTCCGCAAATGAATTGATTGCACGAATGCAATGAGACTAGGTGGTTCGCTTGGAGGCTAGCAATAGTCTCTGAGTATCAGTTACGCCTAGGGTACCATCCCAGGACGTAATAACAATTTAGAATTTTTGTTGAACTTTGACACAATTTAAAACATTGTAAATTATGAATTTCTTTGTTCTTTATGTTTAACTGTGTTTATTAGTACGTATTTTGAATGTTTTAGTTGTTGTTGATTGTGTTATATTGGTATATTGAATATACTTTGGATGATTATGTATTTTGAATTTTAATGCAAGTGGGCAGCAAAAACTACAGGTTTTTGCTGTCAAAAAATTGTTGAAAAGCGACGGACAGGGTCCTTTTGTCCGTTGCTTTTTGGTACTTTTTAAAAAAAAATTTCTAGAAAAGCAATGGATGGGATCCCTTAGTCCGTCGCTCTTTTGGAATTTTCTTTTAAAAACCCAGAGAAGCAACGGATAGGGTCACCTAGTCCATCGCTTATTTTTAATTTTTTAAAAAAATTAATTTTTTTAATATTTGCGATGCGATTCGTTGCAAAAAATAAATAATTAAAAAAAATAAAATGATGGACGTTAGTCACTTTTTAAAAAAATTTGCGACGGATTGCGTCACTTTTTGGTGACGCTGTCGGTCGCTTTTAAAAAAGCGACGAGCAACAAAGCGATAAAACTGATTGAGTCACTTTTTCGTCGCTTTTTACCAAAAAAGCGACCCATTTCGTCACTTTTTTACAAAAGAACGACGTAGTTCGTCGCTTTTTTGCATCTTTTTTGGCAGTTTTTTTAGTGATGAGCTTGATACAGGAGAAAGGAAAAATGGAATGAAAAGTAACAGTGTTGGTAGGGCAAAGGTGTAGAAAAACACAATGTCAAGGAGGGCCTTTAGTCACTGTGTTCCCAAAATATCATACCAAATCTCACTGAGCCTATGTTACAAGCCTAAAAAGTCATAAAGTGATTTTAGTCCAAGTAGTCAAAGGTCTTAATCATGAGTATATGGGAAAACATATGGTATTGGGTATGATACATGAATGTCATCTGTGAGAGTGAGTGATTTTGCATACTCCCAGGGTTAAACATGAAAACATCATTAAGAGTGAGATATGAAACTTCTTTCCGTGAGGGCATTTGCATTACATTGTTAGCATTAGACTTATTCAGTGATTGCGGGTTATTGATAGACCTCGCTTGTCATAGTTGCACTGTCACATGCATTGATCTATATTGGTTTATTGCATAGCTATCTGATTGTGTTTTGAAAAGTGGTGTTGGTATCTGTGCTTAAGTTTGATGAAATGTATACCATAGATCGAGGTATGTATGTTACTGTACTGCTTATATAGATTGAGTTCGTCACTTGAGGACAAGCAACAACTTTAAGTTAAGGGCGTTGATGTACTATCAAAATACAACACTTTTGATGCTTAAAACTTGAAATTTTGTGCGTTTTTAATATGATGTTAGTAAGTTTGATGTGTTTTTATGTTTGTTTTGTAGAATTTCAGGTTTGGCATTGATTTTGTGCAAAATATGCAGAAGTTGCTGATTTTGAGGATCTACGAGACCTTTTACGGGCCATAGAGTGATCTATGGGCCATGAAGGAGGTTTTGTGTGGAATTCTAGTGACGGGTGGATTTCTAAAGTTTGGTCTATAAAGATGCAGATGACTCGTGGAACACTTTACGAGTGGTAGATCACGTCTCGTACCCTAAGGATCAAAGAAGGAAGACTTTCTGAAGTTTCATCAGACGAATCCCCCTATTGGTTGTAGAATCTTTTACGGGCCATAGAGGGACGTCGTAGAGGCTAAGTCCAGAATTGAAGCAACAAAGTACGAAAGCCTTATTATGGGCCATAAATCACTATATGACCCGTAGTACATCTCGTGAAACGTGCCGACCCAGTTATCCTATTTTGTTTAAGACTTGTATTTTAAACATTATAAATAGGTTTTAGATTTTTTTCTTAAAGAGGAGTTCAAGAGAGTCAGCGAGTTTAGAGTAAGATACAATATAGAAAAATATTGGAGAGTTTGAGAAACACTTGTACACTTTAATTTCATCTTCTAATTGCAATCTTGTGATTCTCGTTGAAGTTTGGATTTTCTTGTGCTTAATTCAACTCTGTAAGTGCTCTATTATGTTATTCAAATTCACAAGTCTTGCATCGACACAAACCATGAGTAGCTAAATCCAAAACTATGATATGGGAACCATGAAGAACTAATAAAGTAAAATCGGATAATTCGCAATTCTTGAAAAGTGTGTATGCATGTATTAATTAATTCTCTTTGTTTTTGCATGTTTTCTAGTGGTGGCCAACATTAGAACCCACCTAGTGATACTGACTGGAGCAAGGCAGTAATGTATAGGAAAAGAGACTAATTAACAAGATTCGATCGATGTTTCTCGTCTAATCAATGGAAATGGGCTAAGCGGAGGTTGTACTGGCACAATAGGTTAAGGTTGGTATTGTCACACTGTAGGGATGGACCAAATCACGTAGTGAAATTCACCTTTCATCTGGACCAAAGAGTTTGGTGAACTTAACTTACCTTCCTGCATGCTATATACTAGAAAAGAATTAGGTTATCCAGTGATACTAAGTTAGGAAATCATGGGACCACAATACCCTAGTTTCTCTCCATATTGGTTTAAACACTTGTTTTAGTTTAGTATTAATTTTATTAGTTATTATTGAAACCCCTCCTTGTGGAGATAAGTTAGCTGATAACCCAAATTGCAAACTTGAATTCTTCTAAGTTTATTATATTCCCTTGGGTTTGATCCTAACCTTGATTAAGTTCTATATCTTAACAACAATCGCTTTAGCCTAAAAAAGGAGGTGTAGATTGGGTGACATCATAAACCCATCATTTGACCCCATCATTTAGGCTCTATCCTAGCACGGTGAATGTCTATCATTAAAGCTAAATGGATCCATTAACACACATTTAAGGCATAAAAATATGATCATTCCTATGATGGCACATAGTTGTGGGACTATGGAATCTACAAAGCCCTCTCGGTGCTAAGTCGTATCTCACGGAATACATAAATCATGCATATACATAGCTTTCAACATAGTTCATACTTCATTAAAATTATACTTTCATGGCTTGTAAAATAGTCATCATAATCTTTCACGAAGGCATCAAGTCATAAGAATAGTCCATCTACTTTACTTTTCAACATACTGTAGGTAGACATTCTCACCTTAACATCATCATAAATATTAGGGTTTTCATCACCCTCTTTATCGTAGCATCATCATTATCATTATTGTCATAAAACATGCTTGAGCATACTTGAGATCATAATCATGAAAATTCATAGCTTTATCATTAGAGACTAGGTTAAGTGTGGGTCTATGGACAATTGAGTCAAAATCATGCAATTAGATGAGATTCGTAGAGAGAACATGTAATTAAAACGAATTTGGATCATTAGTAAAAGAACCCACATCAAATCATTAAGCCCTAATTATACATACTTGAAATCATATACCTTTGCTTGAAAATCATATACATCACATAATTCATCATAATTCATGCATAGATAGGTTTAATAACCATCATTTGCATATGCACATGCGTATGAAAAACTTCACCAAGCATTTTCAGATGCACAAACAACCTAAATATGTCAGTTCTACTAGATATTACACTTGAGAGAAAATAAACATAGTAATAAAAACTCCCAAGAGGTAGGATGCCCATCTCCAACAAAAAAAGGTGTAGTGTCGTCATTGCACACAAGCAAAAAATCAAAATAGAATACAGGGTTAGAAATACCTACGACGCACTAGGCATGGTGCTCTCCAGCAACATCCGGCTCCCCCATAGGATTCTCGCCCCCAACTGTTGGACCAAATTCGGCTCCACTACCTGATGCTCTAGCATGAGCTGTTTCCCATGCCAGACATTCTCTCTCCTCCTTATCTTTGGCCTCCCATTTAGTAGCCTTTTGTGCCTGCTTAAGTCTCCTATTCTCATCAGCTAGGGTGTCAAAAGGAGGACTACTCCACTGCTTATGCCACTTCCCCTTGTCTTTCTTTAGTTGCTTAGCAGGCAGGACGGTGCCCTAATCCACATCCAATGTACGTGCCACAGTGGGGGCACTAAAAAACTGCATCAAAAAGTTGGTGCACATAGCTGGGTTGCATAGGTGGATCGCGCTTTAAACTGAGCTATCTAGTCATGCATGGCGGCTAACTGATCAAGTATGGATGCCTCCTCTAATGCACTCAGGCTCTCAAACTAGGTAGTGAAATATGTCTTCAAGTAATCAACTTGGCCTTGAAGTGTGGAAATCTGATGCATAAGGTTAATTTGGAGATGATCCTCAGCCTCTAAACATAAGACTGCACAACCCGGGGCATCCTCTCCACCACATGGTCTAGTATGGCTCTATTCTACCCCTGATTTGTGACCAAACGGGGCAGGGACTCATAAGGACCTGTGACATAAGGCCCGAGTCCTGCTGCCATCTGAGAGGGGTAACTCGTGCCCTCTAGCTGATTAGAAGTTGTGCCTGAAGGTGGAGCCATGGGAATCCCCTCTAATCGAAGCCTGACGAAAAGCATATTGCCCAGATGGCGTCGTAGTGCGGGTCTGCTATAGAAGACTAGTGATATCTTCAATCAAGGCGAGATTCACTGCCTTTGTGATTGTGATCCTTTCGTCAACAAACTTGCTAAATGGACCCAGGCATGGTAACACAATTTTGGTTCTCTAAGCAAGGGAAAGGGAGCACCACTTTCTCATTTGAGGCCATGTCGCGCATCTCTGTGGCAATCATATGCTTGAGATTCATGCCATGTCGAGCCATTATTAGACGACTAGATTAGCTTGGGCCGGTGAAAGGGTGTTGTCATTACTTGTTGGGTGAAGCCTGGAAGAACACATGCCCACCAAAACTTAGTGTAGAAGGACAGGGATGCCTTGTAATTGGGACATGCGGGTCGATGAACCACACGGCCTCGACCCTCTCAATAGTAATCTGTTGGGTGATCATCTCATCATGTACAGCCGAAGCTCAGAATTTTTCATTCGTGCTTCATTGGTCACATGGTGGTGATATACCTCATATTTCCTTCCTTATTTTCTGATTCACAATTTACTATTTCATCGGTCACATGGTGGTGAGACAAAAATTTTTCATTATTATAATAATGAAGGAGAAAAGACTCTTTATTTCCCGTCATTTGGTTCCTCCACATTTTTTATTTCTTATTTTTTTTATTCGCAGCTCACTTAAATCTAATAATTGAGAAGGGCCCACTTTTGATTATATAAATATTTTCTGGAGTATTAAAGTGAAATTACAATTCCAATATTCAACTTTCTAATTTTGGAATCTTAATTGGAAGCGCCGCGTCTCTCGCAGGCCGCAGCTTCTTAATTACAACTCATGAAAAGATTTTGTATTTTATGGCATCTTTCTCTAGCAAGCAAACACATGCATATTCTACTCAACACCTTTTCTCAACATATATACCAATTCAAGTCCTTTGTCATTCTTAAATAATCAGTATTATTTTATTCCCTCACAGCATATATCTCAAATCCCACTTATAAAATTAAATTGGATATGTTATCGTTGCATGATAACATGAGTAGCTTTACTAAACAAGTATAAACTGAAAATTAAAATACTAACTTG
>JAABOM020000012.1:17191264-17231885 GCA_011800125.2 Solanum clarkiae | reverse complement strand
CAAGGGCATAGGCCAAAGTTCCCAAATTACCCTTAATGACATGGAGTTAAAATATGACGTAGTGCACCATACGAAACCCTACACAGCCCGTGGTGTGCACCATGAACCGTACAAGGCTCTGTGGTTGTGCACTTGAGACAACAAAGGAAGGCCCCAGAAGGGCCTCTTCACGGAACCACTGCATAAAACCCCCTTCAGGTCGTGGTGTGCACCACGGGCCATAAAAAGGTCCATGGTGAGGGCCCTTGGCAAAAACTTTGGGGGCCTTATGAGGGGGGCCTCTCCACGAGGAACTCCACGGCTTGTGGTGTGCACCATGAGTTGTGGTGCGCTCCGTCATGGGAACTTCCTCAAGAAAGCCTCATGGCTTAGAAAAACATGGCCTTTTAAAGGCCAAGGCTCACTCTAGAACATCCTATACACCTAGGGCCATGTAGGGTTCCTTAAAGGGGACCCTTGGCCAAAAAGTCCCAAAGATGAATTTTTAGACATAGTCAAGACCTCCTGAGGTATAGGTCTTTACATCATCTCCCCCTAAGAAACCTTCCTCCTCAAATGAGATAGAATATGTCTTGAAGAGCTGGACTTGAATATAACAAATCTAAACATAAAAGAAAAGATGTCCAACCTAAAAATAAAGTAGATGTCAAAAATAAACATAAACATCACAAAGCTAGGAAATAAAAATTGTCTTAATACATGCCAAGAATTATGAATTGAAGCATAATCACAGATCAATCCCTACCCCACACTTAAACTTAGCACTGCCCTCAGCACTAACCATATGAAACCTGTGAAGTGGGAATCATGGTGCTCACTCATCGGGCCTTGGTAGAATGGAGTCACCCCCAACGTAGACCAGTGGCTCGTTAGCTATCTCCTCATCCTCTGATTCGGACTCATCATGTGCCTCCCCTGGATCTGTGGGTACATCATCCTCCACAAGTTCAATGTACCTTGGCCCAATGCCCAACACTGCTTTAGCATGGGCATTGAGTGGGTAGTGAACCTCAACATCTTTGAGCTTTTCTCGTGTAGAGGGCGGCCGCCAATCTGGTGCCTCAGCGTCTCAAGCCCGTACATGCTGGTCATTATTAGCTCATCTTGGTGCTGGTCATTATCAGCTCATCTTGGTGGACTCTCTCAGTAGTGGTGAGCACCGGGCCCATAGACACATCAGTCCCCTTAATGTTAGTAGCAACATGGGCGGACTGAATGATAGGGCAATAATCGACCTCTTCTTCCGGCACACCTATCATACGACACAATTGAGTAATAAGGCCCCCGAATGCATACCTGCGACCCTTGTGAATCTTGGCCTTCCTCATAGCCATCCTGAAAATGGCGTCGTAGTTCAATGTCATCCCTGTAATTAGTGCATAAGTGAGAAACACTCAATCCCTCATCACATTGGTGAAATATTATCCTGGGAAGAATGCGTGAGTCACCAATTTGACCCAGATCCTGGACACCTTCGTCATGTGAGCAAATGGCAAGGAAAGATGATAGCTTTCAGCATGTCGGACCCACATAGCTGTGGAGGTCAGCCCGGAAAGTGTGTGTCGGATTGCTTGGTACGGTAGGCGAAGGCATAGCTCATTAAAAACACCCGCTAAGACCTCTTCGAGAGTGCCGAAGACCCTGTTGATAGCAAGAGGAGAAATGTTTACCTCCATTCCTTGAAAAATGACTGAATGGGTCCGCAGATCCTTGCTCATGTTGGCATAAAACTCTCGCACCAAGCTGAGATTACAAGGTTGGAGTTCTTAAAACAAGAAACCTAGTCGTATCTCCAGCACCTGTTCAGAATTTAAGGGTACTCATCCCGCAATGAGTCCACATCAATGGTGATGTCCGGGTAGTACTTAGTCTCGTCATGAGACTGATACCACCCCTTCCCATCCTTGTTGACTACTTTGTCCCCAAATCGAACCTGTTGGCCCCTTCTTTCTGGCCCGAGAGGCACTTGTGGTACGTCTTGGGCCCTTTTCCTAGTGATGGAAGCCTCCACTCTACTAGATTGGCCGGATCAACGTGGACGAGAAGACATAATACATTCAACACAAACAAGTCCACAATCAATACTCAAGCAACAATTCCCATGACTCCACATTTAGATTCAAGCCCACATAGCGAAGGTACGCAGACTTCCCGGAGTCATACGGGCTAGACAACCAATAATTCGACACACATCCCCTATTTCAAGGCATCACAATCCACTCCCAACCCTTTCAACTGCCAATTGCATCAAGCACACAGTCAAACCCATAAGCATGGCATGGATTTCAAGCAATTTAACCCCCCCCCCAATAATTTTCTTCACCCCACACTTAAAATTTGGCAAATTCCACATATAACCATCACATCAAGCACAATTCAAAGCCAAGAGCACAAAATCCCCTAATTTCTCACAATTTTTTGGCCTAGGGTTTACACCCTCAACAATCAAGCACAAAACTTCCTCCCATGACCAAATTAACCCAACATAAATCATGCCCACAAGTGTTAACTAAGAATAATCAATAATTAAGGAAACCCACTTCGAATTTACCCAACACCATGAAAGATTTCATTCCTTGGAGTGGCAAAATCAAGTAGAATTGAAGTGAGAAACTATACCATGTAAGAAGAACGTACTCTATGCGAGAAAAATCTTGAGAATTTGATGTTCGATGCAGAGTAATTTGAAAATTGAGTGAAAGAGGGAAGAAGAATGAGAGGAAAATAGAGAAGAAAGGGATTAGGGTCGGGAAATATACGAAAAGTTAGGAAAAAATCACGTTGGGGGTATTTAAAGGAGGTGGGGCCACGTCAGGACAGAGAGGATTTAACACATATCCGCGTTCCCTCCGCGTCGCGAAAAGAACGCAGATTTACACTTGTAAATATTTGTTTTGCTGATGCCTAGAATAGTACTCATCCGCGATGCATCAGCGTCGCGGTACCATCACAGATGCTCACTCTCCAGAGCTCCAAAAAAATTATATATATAAAATAAAACATAAACTCAACTACTGTTACCACGGGTTTGTCTCCCGTGCAGCTCCTGATTTAATGTCATGGCACGACGCACTATCAGCTTATTCATCATCGGCCAACTCAATGGCCTTTTCAACCTACTTCGTGTCCTCACAGTAGTAATGTTTGACATGCTGACCATTCACCAAAAATGTTTGGTTCGTGGTCACATATTTTAACTCCACAACTCCATGGGGTGTGACAGCTACCACCACGTACGGTCCACTCTATTTGGATCTCAGCTTTCCCAAAAATAATTTCAAGAGAGAGTTACAGAGCAATACCTATTGTCCCGACTCAAAGTTCTGCTTGATGATGTCCGGTTGTGCCATTTCTTGGTATGCTCCGTGTAGAGCTTGGCATTTCATAGGCTTGGAGCCAGAACTCGTCCAACTCCTCTAATTGCTCTAGTCTCTTCCTACCGGGAGCTCTGGGTGAAGATTTAGCCTCTTTATTGCCCAGTAAGCCTAGTGTTCAAGCTCGAATGGCAGGTGACAAGCCTTACCATACACCATTTTGTAAGGGGATATGCCTATTGGGGTCTTGTACGTTGTCTGGTATGCCCACAAAGCTTCATCAAGCTTAATCGCCCAATCTTTCCAGGTGGCATTCACTATCTTCTGCAATATCTGCTTGACCTCCCGATTTGACACCTCCACTTGTCCACTCCTTTGCGGGTGGTAAGTTGTAGCCACTTTATGCCTTATTCTGTATTTCGCCAGAAGATTCTTCACGGTTTGGTTGAGAAAGTGTGTACCTCCATCACTGATGATGGCTCTTGGAGTACCAAACTGAGTAAAGATGTTCTTCTTAAGGAACTTGCTCACCACCTTAGCATCATTTGTTGGGAGGGTTGTTGCTTCTACCCATTTAGAAACATAATCAACATCTACCAAGATATAGTGACAACCGAACGATGGCAGGAATGGCCCCATGAAGTCTATGCGCCAAACATCAAATATCTCCACCTCCAGAATATTGTTTAGAGGAATCTCATGCCTCTAAGATATGGCACCAGTCTTCTGGAAAGCATCACAGGCCCTAGAGAACTGAATAGCATCTTTGAAAAGAGTCATCCAGAAGAATCCTAATTGTAATACCTCGTGTGTTGTCCGTTCACCACCATGATGACCTCCATACGGAGAGGCATGACATCTCTCTAGAATCTTCTTCATCTCAACCTCTAGAATACATCTCCTCACAATGCGGTCAGCCCTTTGTTTGAAAAGGTAAGGTTCATCCCAAATATACGCCTTCGCATCATGAGACAAGTAGGTGGCCTCAGCCTCCAAAATACATACCCTCCCCAGCACATGCAAGTGTACGTGGTATCACAAGTAATATAGTGGCCCTGATTAAGGAGCTGGGTTGTCAATCCCAAGGGCTTCGAATGGAATCAACAACCAATCTCAGTTATCACGTTTATGGTTCTTATGGTAGAAAGATGTGAAGATATAAGTAAAATAAATGCAAAGAATAAATTTCTTCTAAACTAATTTAATTTTTACTAACAAGATATCAATTAATAAGAAATTCCAGGGTTGTAGCCTTAACGACTCCAGTTAGTCTTAACAATGTCTATCTGTATCTAGGTTCTTAATTACTGATTCATGGATTTTAAATTACCTAACAGGGTTGCACGCCTCTACCGGCCTACCGTTATTGACTGCCTAACCACATTGTTGAGCGGAGATAGACAGACCAATAAAAATGCATTAAAGCTATCTTCTCATATTATGAACCGACCGAGTGTAATGGTAGTTATCACTGGTCTCCCTTACGCGAATCAACCTAGTTTCCTAGTCGAACAAGCTCCCCATACTACTGTGGTCTATCCTCTCGAACATCTCTTGAATCTAGAGTGAACAACTAATTTACTCCCTAGTTGATCAGGCTATGAAGTATAGATAAAAATAGCATAGGAATAATCAAAAGAACCCTCTCATAGATGTTCAAAGTGAAGAACTAAACATTGTATGTGGTTACAATCCTAGAATATGGAGACTTAGCCATTCATAGTCAAAGAATACACCATGAATGATACGGAAACAATCAAAAACCAAGCTATCAAGATTAAACTAATTGAAATAACCATAGAGAAAGGTTCTATATCATCTTTACTGAAGTTGTTGCGTAAACAAAATGAAAAACCTAAAGTCTATGCTAGCACATAATTTAAAATCCTATAACTCCACTTTTCCGCATCTTGTCCTCAGGTTCGCAACTAGGACCCCTTGTGTATATTGGGTTTTCGCTTATCTTGCTGACTGGACACTTTTACCCATCTTTTGCACAAGTCCATGACACGGACTTGGCACATTCTTTAGCTTCGCACCTTTTTCTGCATTTTTCAACTTTTACAACTTCGTCCCAAGTCTATCACGTGGACTTTGGTATTTTTGCTTCTTCCACTGACTTTCATCTTCCAAATACCGGGCTATCTTCTTCCTTCAAATCCGGTGTAACTCCACACTTTCCCAATTAGAGCAAAATCCTGCAAAAACGCAACCAACCGGCTCACTTGGCCCTGCGTTAGCAAAATAAGAGAAAAACTAACTAAAACACCTGGACTCTATGGATTTACCCTCTAAATTGTCTCTATTTATGGGTATTTTTGACTAATTAGGCATATAAATACGCCTAAGATCACTCACTCCTACTTTTCTGAATCTACTCATGGTGCAGGTCTAGGTACGAGTCGTGATCGTTGATCTAGGGGCTTGTAGATGCTTCAATAGACTTTGATGAGTGTCAACAGTTTAGATATTATACAATCTCCTTCTATCTAGTGGGTCGTCTTTATATTCATACACTAGTCTTGTATATATGTAGTTTGTATTTGTATGTGTAGGTACCTATTGTGGTTATGTGTGTATATATGTATATTTTATTTTGAGTCTATAGTAATAATGTGCTGTCAAAATACAGCACTTTTGATGCTTAAAACTTGGAATTTTGTTTGTTCTCATAGCGATGTTAGTAGATTGATTTTTTTTTGTGTTTGTTTTGTAGGATTACAGGGTTGGCATGATTTCTGGGCTAACTGTGCACAGATTGCAGAAATTGAGGTTCTACGACACCATTTACGGGTCGTGGAAGTTTCCACGGGTCGTAGAATAGATTTCATAGCCAAATCCAATGAAGGGTAGATTTTTTGAAGTTGAGTCTACGAACATTCAGATGAGTCGTAAATGTTTCTAGGCGTCGTAGATCATTTGTCGTACCATAAGGATTAGAAATTGGGGAGTTGCTAAAAAGTCATCAGATGAAACCCCCTACAGGCTGTAAAACTTTATATGGATGGTCTTGTAGAATTCACCTCCAGAGTTGTTGAAGGAATCCACAAAGCCCTGACTACGGGCCGTAAAACTTTATACAGCCCATAGGGTTGTCCGTAGAGCATGCCAACCTGGTTCTCCTATTTCATTTTAATTTTGTATTTTAAATACTATAAATAAGGTTTCTAGGTTATTTTTCGTACGAAACACTACAGAACTTCAAAAGTCAGTAAGAAAGAGTAGAAAACATTGTGAGAAACTTGTGAAACATTATTTTGTTTCTTTAATTCAATCTTGTGATCTTTATTGAAGAGCTTGGATTTCTTGTTCTTAATTCTATTGTGCAAGTGCTTAATTATGTTATTCAATATCACGGTTATTGCATCTACACTGATAATGAGTAGCTAAATCAACAACTAGGGTTGTGGGAACCATGAAGAACTAACAATGTAAAATCGGATAATTCGTAATTCTTGAAAAGTGTGCATACACGTGTTAATTGATTTTTTCGGTTTGAATGCTTTTTATCAGTGGCCAATGTTAAAACTCACCTAGTGTTACTGACTGGATCAAGGTAGTAATAAATAGAAAAAGAGATTAATTAACAGGATTCAATTGATGTTTCTCATCTAATTAATCAAACTGGATCAAGGGGAGGTTGTACCAGAACAATAGGTAAAGGTTAGTAATGTCACATTGCGGGGATGGATCAAATCACGTAGTGAAAGTTACCTCTTGCCTGGATCAAAGGATTTTGTAAACTTAACTTACCGTTCTTTATGCTACACACAAGAAAAGAATTCATTATTTGGTAATACCAATTAAGAGAATCATGGGGAACACAATACCCTACTTACTCTTCATACTGATTTCGCACTTGTTTTGATCTAGGATTTCCTTCCATAGTTCTTACAAAAACCCTATTTTGGGGAGATAATCACCTGAACTGCTTGAAATTCTTCTGAGTCTAGCCTATTCCCTATGGGATTGACCCTAACCTCAGTTAGGTTATATATCTTGACATGACCGTTTTAGCCTTCAAAATGGAAGTGTATCTTGAGTGACATCAAGAAGCTTTGTACAGGTGATTTTCAGGTTCTGGGTAGGTGGTTGTTGGTTTATTATACGTGTATGCTAGTTGTCATTGTGAGTAGTTATTTAGGATAGGTACTGTGGGTTAGGTTGGGTTACCTATAGGTGGGATCTAACAGGTGTCATCATGACCTGCAAGGTCAGGTCATGACAGAAGTTGACCCTTATATGAACTCAAACTGAAACTTAGCAGATAGAATATTTTTGAACTTGACTTGACAATGGAGGTACCTTATGACCTTAAACCAAGCCTGACACACTTCAATTACTTAGAAAAGGAACTTAACATACATTCACAACTTTGAAGCTATTGGATTACCTAACTTCATAGAATCTCATATCAGGACTCAATCAGTAAGGAAGGTTTCATCTCAACTTTGTACGAAGGGATTCTTGTGACATTTATTTGTCTCAAATTTATTATCCCCCTATAGAATAGACTTAACACCTATATGCAAGTGTAAAGACCCAGTCCTCATGAGGACTTAACTATGTGTAAAAATTGTTTCCAAGACTTTTTGGCCAAGGGTCTTCTTTAAGGAACTCTAAACGGCTCGTGGTGCACTCCATGAACCGTATAGGGTGTCTTGGAGTGAACCTTATCCTTGAAAAGGTCATGTTTTGCTAAGCCATGAGAGTGTTCCCACCCTGGAGCACACCACGGGCCGTGGAGTGCCTTGTGGAGGGGGCCCCATAAGGCCCCAAAAGTTTTTGCCAAGGGTCCTCACTATGGTTTCATTGCCCATAGTGCATAGCACAGCCTGAAGGGGGTTTCATGCAGTGGTTTCGTGAAGAGGCCCTCCTAGGGCCTTCCTTTATTGTCTCCAAGTGAATCACCACGGAGCTTTGTACGGTCCATGGTGCACACCACAGGTCGTGTAGGGTGCCGCATGGTGCACCACATCAAATTTTGACCCCATTTCATTAAGGGTGTTTTGGGCGTTTTGGCCTAAATCCTTGGTCTTTTAAAACTTTTATGCCTATTCTAAGACCCATAAATCATTCATTAGCCTATTGTTTTTACTTCACTTTCATTGTAACACTTAAAACTCTAGAATTCAAATCTCCTAAACTCTATTAAAGCGAAGCTTTGAAGATTCAAGACAAGGGATTCAAGGGTGCTTCAAACTCAAGTCTTTTTCGTCTTAATCTTTTAAATTTATTCAAGGTATGTGTGGTTTCATTCATGAGTTACTTTCAATCATAGATCCCTTAAATCTATTTCTTAAAATTCATGATTTGTAAGTATGATTTGCAAGTGGGTCTTGTGATTTAGCTTCAATTAGATGAAATTAAGTTATGAGTTGATTTCAATTGATGATTTTAGCATGATTTGAATCCTATTATTTTGGTTTACATGGATTTTATGAGAATTGAATATGCATGTCCCTTTTTATGATGAATTTATGCATGGGCAAGTTACAAGTATGTTTCAATTGTTGATTTCTTTATGGTTTAATATGATTTCATCTTATTAACATGTTTTGAGTATGAATTCAAGTACCAATGTTATTCCCACATTCTTCATGGCATAAGCATGCATGAACAAAGTAATTTATGTGACTTATGATGTGGGTTATTATCCAATTACGATTATGAATATGATTTCAAGGCATGTTTGAGCCAAATGACGTAGGTGCACAAGAGGACTTCGCGACACAACCTTCTCCTTTTTATAGGTTCAATGAAGATATGATCGGCTAGCCGTAGCCGCATATAAGCTACGCTCAATGCAGGATTTCTGTTGGATCAGATCTTTTGGGATTATGACATGACATGTGATCATATAATGTATATGATATGGCTTTAAGAAATTATGGGTGTGTATTCACCATTATGTTCAAGTATGAATGAGTTATTCCTATGTATGTAAATGATCTACCCATGCAAATATCTAAGCTTAAATCCCTTACGATACAAATGCACCATAACTGCATTTGAACTAAAAAATTTCAGGCATCACATGCACTACAAGGATATCTAACTAATTCAATTTTTTTATAAATATCAAGTGTTAGTGTATGGTCAATGAAACTTCTAACACCGTCAATAAATGTATCTTTCAATCCACTACCATTTTCATAATACATTTCATATATCCACAAACGATGATCCATCTAAAAAAAATATTCAAATATAATTAAAGTTCAACAATTTGATGTTGATAATTTATACATATTAATTTGAAGTAATTCTAAGAACTTAAATTAAAAATCCTAAAGTTCAAGTTAATTCAAAAATTTAAATTCAAGTTAAACATTGAAGTCCTAAAGTTCAATTTAACAAGCATATAAAGTTTTAAGTTCTAAATTCTATTCAACTTAAGTTCACAGCTTCTTAAAATTTAATTTATATCCTAAAATATAATAATTTAAATTTTCTAGAGTGCAAAAATTGAATTTTTCTAAGTTAAATTGCAAACTTTCAAATTTCAAGTGAAATTAAAGTTCAACAACTTGATGTTGATAGTTTATACATATTAATTGAAGTAATTTCTAAGTACTTAAATTAAAAACCCTAAAGTTCAAATTAATTCTCAAATCTAAATTGAAGTTAAAAAGTCCTAAAATTTAATTTAATAAGTATATAAAGTTTAGGTCTAAATTTTATTCAACTTCATCACTTAAAAAATTTATATTCTAAAATGTAATAATTCAAGTTTTCTAAAGTGCAAAAGTTGAATTTTCTAAGTTATTTGCAAACTTTTAAATTTCAAGTATAATTAAAGTTCAACAATTTGATGTTGATAAATTAGACATATGTGAACTAATTTTTAAGTACTTAATTAATTCAAAAATCCTAAAGTTCAAGTTAATTCTAAAATCTAAACTCAAGTTAAAAATCAAAGTCTTAAAGTTCAATTCAACAAGTATATAAAGTTTAAGTTCAAAATTATATTCAACTTAAAGTTCACAACTACTTAAAATTTAATTTGTATCCTAAAGTATAATAATTCAACTTTTCTAGAGTGCAAAAGTTGAATTTTTCTAAATTAAATTGCAACCTAATTTCTAAGTACTTAATTCAAAAATCCAACCTAAAGTTCAAGTTATTTCTAAAATCTAAATTCAAAGTTCAACTAATAAAGTTCAACACAACACATTCTTAACAAATTAATAACATTCTAACTTCAACATGTATACTTCAATTCCAACACATTCTAATTTCTATTCAAATTTTTATTTTAAAAAAAAAAAACTAACTAAAATCACCTTAAAAAATTGGCCTAAAGTTGGACTTCTAAATTCATGAAGTTCGAAGTTAAACTACTTAATTAATTCAATACAAGTTATGATTAAGTTGAAGAACAAAAAAACACAATTTAAACATTCAAGTTCAAAGTTCTAATTATTTCTTCAACTTTAAAATATCAATTTCAAGTTCTAACATCTAACTCATATTTACTTCTTAAATCTAACTTCTAACTTCTATATTCAACAATACTTCAATTCCAATTACAAAATTTCTAATTTACAAACTAATTCAAAAACACAAAAATTGAAAGTATAACCTAAAAAATTTCATTCACAAATTTACACATTAATATACAAACTAAATTAACAAATAACATTCTAACTTCTATTCCAACACCATTCTAACTTCTCTTCATATTCTAACTTATATTCAACTTCAAAAAAATTCAATTCACAAAAACGTCCTAATTAAAGTCACAACTCCAAATATATTCACATAGTCACAATCAAAATATAAATTAATTATTTCAATACCATAAATTAAATAAGATAAATGAATTAAACTAAATATCACAACAAAATTTTCTCAAATTTGAATAAAGAAAAATGAAACCTACAACTAACCTTAACAACAAGCTAAGGTCGAAATTTTAGCCGAAGACGGCGACTGCCGGTGGCAGCAACTAGAGGCGGAGGTATGGCGGCACCAGCGACGGCTTCTACAGTTGAAATTTGGCCAGAAAATGGTGGGGGACGCAGGTTAGTGAGAGAGAGAGAAAAAAAAAAATAAGAGAGATGAGGGTTTTGGGGAAATGAGGGGAAAACCCCGATCTGGGTTATTTTTTATTTTAAAAAAAAAAAAAGACGATCTGCATTGCTCAGTTCATCGTTTTTTTAAAAAAAGTTTGATCACTCAGTTGACCAAAAAGCGACGGACAAAGACATGTCGTCCATCAACTTTATAAAAATATTTTAATTAAATGAATAAATTAAATATAATTTTGTAAAAAAAATTATTTATAAATTAATTCTTTTATTTAGCGACGAACGGCATAGCTTTATATTTTAAAATTATTTATTAATAATACAAAATAGTGGCGGGATACTCCACCAAAAAAAAAAAAAAAAAAAAGAGGGACATGGAGTCACTGTCCATCATTTTCTGTAAAAAAAATAATTAAGAAAATAAAATAGGGATAAAACGACGGATTGCACCATTTTTTCCATTGTTCCCCTTCAGTGACGCAGTCCGTGATTTTTAGGTTCGTGGTTTTTTACCAACTTTTTAGTAGTGACTATTAATACTATCATGCCTCTCTCATTTTTATAGTTTTTATATGAGCTCAGTTCGCCTATGATGCCTACTAAATACACCGTATTTTGATACTCATACTACACTTGTGCATCTTGTTCTAATGCAATCCCTAGGTAGTACGAGCCACCCTCAGTGAGTTCAAATCCCCCATGGTTGTTGCTGTTGGATTGTTATGAGCTCTTGGCATCCAATGATTGTTACTTTCCTTCTTTTTGTATTGTCTATGAGAGTTGTACTTTTGGTTAGATAGATCTAATGTATATAGACTTTCTGTACTTATACACTTTTGTACCTGCACACTAGGTCCGAGTTGGTTCTTGTTTATAGTTTTCTCTTTATTGATCACTTTCGAGCCATGTCTATATATTTAGTACCATTGTGTATATATCTATACTACAGCCAATCCTTAAAGCTAACTTGTACCTTGAAATAATGTCTACTCCGGATTAAAACCTCAAAATATGCTTCTTAAAAGTGGATAAAGATTACAATTCGTTAATCTAATATATGAACTCAGATTGGACTTAATGTAACTTGACTGAATGAATATGAAATTCCATACATTTGAAACATTTTCCTTATGAAATTCGACTGAAAAATTGGGCTAGGCTAGTGTGGAAAATAAGTTCCATTAATAGTGATCCGCAATTTGAGTAGTTATAAGGTCAATGATTTATGTTAATGATTTTCCTACAAAAATATTTTTTCTATTGGCCTTTGGTATCAGAAAATAAAAATTGTATGGCAAAAACACAATTTGCACTCTGGTAGCTCTTCATTTTGCATGGGAAGCCCTGCAATGTTCTACTCCCTCTATCCCATTTTATCTAACATCCTTTCCTTTTTGATCCGTCCCAAAAAAATATGTTATCTTACTCTAATTGAAAACAATTTAACTTTAAAATTTCTCTTTTACCCTGAATGAAGTGATTCCCAGCAACACAAATATCTAAAAATGATTTTAGACCACAAGTTTCAAAAATCTTCCTCTTTTTCTTAAACACCATGGCTGTTCAAAAATTTCAGACTACAAGTTTCAAAAATTTTAGAACATATCAAACAAAAAATAAATATACTCTAAAAAAAATTATCACTATAACAACAACATACTCAGTGAAATCTCACAAGTGAGGTCTAAGTAAAATGTACGAAGACTTACCACTATCTCAGAGATGGAGAGGTTGTCTCCAGAAAACCAAATTATCAAAATAGCAAGTCTGGAAAACCTCCTATATAATGACCAATCTCAGATTATTACAAAGGTTTGGAAATTTCCAAAATAGAGGTGATTGTTCTTTATCAAACATTATTCACCAAGCATTGAACAATTATAGTCACTACCAATCAACAACCTGGGAGTTCCAGAAATACAGAGCAGGAAAAATAGGGAAATGAAAAAAGAAAAACATAGCCCTCTACTTTTATAGAACCAATTGATATAAAGTTACATCTGAAAACATATAGGAGATACCTCTACTGATAAATAGGCTACGAGCCTTACAGATGCCCCAATTGCAGCTGCACGCAAAATCTACAAAATAAGGCTTTCCCATGTTCACTCTATGCTTTCGTAAATATGATTCATCTCTATTCATCAGTAACACATCCCTTGGAAGCGGATTGTACATTTTTTATATACTGCAATAAAAATAATTAATTATATCAGACATTATGATGTTTGCATTCAAGAACTCTCCACTATCAAGTATTCATGTACCTTGTAGAGAACCCCTCGGTCAGCCTTATATGCAGGAGGTGTCCAACTCTTTCTACGCTGCTCCAACACCTCATCAGATAACTGGACGTCCATTTTCTTTTTCTGAATGTCAATTGTTATGATGTCTCCATTTTCAACAAGACCAATGGGACCTCCTTCCTGTTAAAGTTTGAATTGCGTGATTCTCACAGACAACAAAACAATATTGTACAGATTCATCTATGTTATATGCCTGTTTATGTCCGAAGACTGTTATCACTAGGCTGCACAGACATCCATAGTTGCATTGACAAAACATTTTTCTTATCATGAAATAAAATATTTAACACTTAATAAATTAGACAATATGTCTTCATGAGCACATTTAAACTAGGTGGGGGGCACTAGAAAACAAACCAGGGAAAATTTGACTACTAAACCCTCTTAAAACACATTGCATTTGGAACCTTAAAATAGGAACATTAGTGAAGAAAATTTGGCAAATAAAAACTAGTGATCGCAATCTGATAGTTCAACTCAACCCAAACATTTTCTGACTAAAATGCCATCAAACTTTTCACTGGCACTTCTAACCCAAAAAACTCTTAAAACTGCATTATGCAAGGTGCTTCTATTGTGGTTAAACTTTAAAATGCATTAGGGGAGGTGCTCATAGCAGGTGGCATCTTCTTTTATTTTTAGGTCTTAAAACAAAAACGCCCAAGGAACAGTGGTGAAACGGTCAAAACTTGGTGGATAATATACCCCAACCCTAAAAAAAAAAAGTTATACCCGCCAACCCCTTCCTGTTCTTCTCCAGTTAAATGTTAGGCTTTTGTCTGCAGCAGGGTTCTAACATGCAACATGCACCTAGTAAAGGGTTAGATCTTTTTTAACCCATTTTAGAGATTATTTACATATCCAGAATATTAAAGTGTCTCCAAGTTCCTGAAGGCTGCAAAATAAAACTATAATGGTCAACCAGACAACATATTGAAAGAAATATGAATGGGAGAAAGGAACAAATTCTGCATGATGTAAAAGAAGCAAAAGTTTAGCAACAAAAATTGTACCTGTGCTTCAGGACATATATGCCCCACAACATATCCATGAGAACCTCCAGAAAATCTTCCATCAGTAAGTAATGCAACATCCTATTGTTCAAAATAAAACCAAATAAACAATCAGCAAGGCAGAGTACCAAAGGGTACAAGTTAAGGCCATATAATAGTGTCAAAATGTCATATTAATAGAGAGATGACAAGAAATACATGTCAATTATCAAATTTCACTATAGCAAAAATACATTAGACAAGAAAGAGAAAGATCTCGCATTACGTACCTTCCCAAGACCTGCACCCATAATAGCACTTGTGGGTGTCAGCATTTCGGGCATACCTGGTCCTCCCTTAGGTCCCTCTCCTCTAATGACTACAACTTTTCCCTGAAATATTGTACATGGATAAGATGTCTAGATACCAAATATCCAACACATGGGAACTGGCTCAAACTATATCAGCCAGTTACTATTCAACAAAAGCGAAGGCAAGAACTACACTAATAACTGAAAATTTCAGCATTCTAGAGAGACTCGGTATAAATCCACGCTTGAAAGGTACTTTGCTGCTAGGCAAATCCAATCAAAGTCTACGAGACCAAATGCAGGCTGAAACTGAAGAAATCAGCAGAAGTAACTCTAACTCTCTAAGTGACATGATACTTCAACAAAGTATCTACTTTACCTATCTGAAGTTTAAACAAGATGTTTAATTACAGCAACTCATCCAACAGTGCGTGTGAATATATATATTTACATAATAGAGACAAGAAGTAAACAAAGGCAGATTCCATGTTTTCTTCTTTGCCGCCTTATATATAATTACAGCAGAAAGATACAAGAAGACAAGTAAACAAAGGCCAGATTCCATCTTTTCTTCTTTGCGGCTTTATCAAACTCATAATTATGTTTTAGATGTTTCTGTTGTGGGAAGTATAACGTCATGCAAAAAACACTGTGGCCGGGAAGAGAGGGAATAAACTCATAAAGTACACAAGGACCATTTCCTCGAGAAATACATGAAAGAATAGGAAAAGAAGAGGCCACTGCTTATTTTCATAGCAGTACTAGGCTAACAGGCGAGCGCTTAGGCAAAATACCCCAAGGCAAAAGGCAGGCTTTTGAGTATTGACATTTTCATATTGTTTTAAGCATTAAAGATGCCTCTTAAAAGGGAAAATTTTGAAATTGATTCAACCAAGATAGTATTCAATTGCTGTGAATGTTGTAACCATTTTGTCTCGTTGGACTTCAAGAAGGTCCAATATTTACTCGTCTGAGCAATAACTGCTACTCAGAAATCAGGTTTGCACTCATATAGTCTCCACTCCCCATTCCCTAGTTTATCAGGATAGAAGTAAATGAAAAAAGATGGCAAAAAGATTAATTGGCTTGCCTTAAAACTCGAAGGATTTTCTGAGATAGCTGCAAGCATGGCTTCCTCTCCTTCAAACACTAGAGCTGGGCCTGATGAACAAGTTCCCGTAATTGTTCATCCATTGAAGGGGCACAGAAAGTATCCAAAGCACCAAAAATTAAATATTGAAGAAAGAGAATGTACCGGAAAAGTATAGCCCTTCTTTCCCAGTTATCTTTGCCACGCTTCCCTCTGGTGCAAGATTCCCATATAATATCTGGATGTGGCCTGTTTCTTTGATGGGGTTTGATGGTGGTCTTATAATTTGCTAGAAGAAAAAGAAAGATAGAAAAACTGAGTATTATATCCTCATCCACTCAGGAGCAGAAGACCTATGAGAAAATTACTGCAGCACATGGGAAGATGCCACACTGGTAAAAAGACCTACCTGACCTTCAGCTAAAGAAGGAAATAGCTTTGCATTTTCAGCCAGACTCTTTCCTGTGACTGCAAATCAAAAGCAAGTGAAATGAGTGCCATCAATTATTTGAGGACCAGTATAAGAAAATATCTCCTAATCATCAAAGTGCACACCAGTCATACAGTCCCCATCCATATACCCAAGTTCCAACAGGTGGCGGATGACTGCAGGTGTACCTCCAATCTAAATAATTAAGCTCGTCAATTCATCAGAACAAAGTCAACATCAGTCAATACCCATATAACCAAAACTAAAAATGAATTGGCAAACATAGTATTGAACAAACCTTGTGCACATCCTCCATGACATATTTTCCACTAGGCTTCAAATCTGCAAGGAAAGGAACCTCATCGCTAACCCTTTGGAAGTCATCTAGAGTTAATTCCAGACCAACAGACCTGTGGAGATATTAATCATGACTCACATACTCATCCCAAAAGTATAGCGAACGGTACGGAAAATTTGCTCACCTTGCAATAGCAATTAAATGTAGTACAGCATTGGTAGATCCACCAAGTGCCATGACGACCACCATTGCATTTCGAAGGGACTTCTCTGTGATGATATCTCGAGGTTTCAGGTCCATCTTTAACAATTCCAGAAGATATTTTCCAGCTAGGCGGCACTCATCCAACTTTAGTGAGTCCTCAGCTGGTGTGGAAGAGCTGTTGTATTGAAATGGAGGTGAAGGAAGGAAATATTAGCAATGATTATTGTTGAAAAAAGTACTATTACATCATATTATTCTACCTATAAGGCAATGACATGCCCAATGCCTCAATAGCAGATGCCATGGTGTTTGCTGTATACATTCCACCACAAGCCCCTGCACCAGGACATGAATTACGGACGACATTCATCCTCTGTTCATCACTAATAGCACCACTAACATACTCTCCATACACCTGTAAGTAAAATCAAAGCAGAAAAAATGTTATAATTATATTTCTTACAGAACCAAAGATTGGTGATTGAAAAATCTTAAGACAAAAAGCTGTTTTTTAAGTTTAGCCTTCTCTCAGTAAAAAATTAAAGTCAAACAGCATGCTTTTATCATGTAAATCATTACTATAACCGCAATACATCCAAACGCTGCTAAAGGATAACATTTAATTGCTTTTACAAACAAGAGTTTACATTCAAGTTGTCATAATTCATAAATGGGAAAGGCACTTGTCAAAAAAAAGATTCGCAGTTATCACACAATGTCACATGGACATCAACAGTGCTTCAACAATGTATTCATTCATATGTAATATATATGTACAATTTTTTTCCTCATGGCCAAAATTATGTTTATATAAAGGGGTATACCAAGAGGCAGAGAATTTACAAAAAGAAATGATTCTCTACAAACTCCACTCAATCTTCTATAAAACTGCTAACTCTATGGTGCGCCAAAAGAAAATAACTGATCGGAGACTCCTCAATTGAGAAAAACTCGACTCTACCCACTCAAAAGATCCCTTGTTTCTCTCTCCACACAACCCACATTAACGCGGGTGGAACCACACTCCATGCCTGCATCTTCTCCTCCTCCCATTGTTCTAAGTGAACATCAATTCTTTCACAGTTCTGGGTATTGTCCATGAAGTACCAAACTACCTTAACATATACCACCATAATCTCATGAAGAAAAAGATGATCCACAACCTCACCCACCTCCTTGCACGTGCAACACCAACTAACGCAGACAACCATTCACTTGCTAAGATTCTCCATCATCAAGATCACCCCTCTAGTAGCTATCCAAGTGAAAAACACACCTTCCTTAGAACTTTTGGCATCCGAGTTGCAATACAAGGTAAAACTTCCTCCTCTCTAACTAGAGTTTCTCATAGAAAGACTTGTCGAGAATTTACCATTATTCCCAAAACCCCAACACAAAGCAACAGGATTAACAACTATTGTAACTTGCTTATGTAATAGAGCCAACAATCTTTGAAAGACAATCACCTCCCAATCATTAAAAAAAAAAAACCTAATTTCAAATCCCAGAAGTCTCCCCACCTTGTATTCCTCTAATTTGGTGCATTGTCAAGTCACTTTAGCAAGAAATATTGCTTAGTCTCGAAAAATCATCTTTCAATAAACAACCTATGTCCCCCGAAAAAATAGGAACATGAACAAGAATAACATATACAATCCTACTTATAATAAGCATAGAATAGGAATTGTATATAGGATCCTACTTGGAAAGGGATTGTATTATAGTACACTAGTTGGAAAAAATGTCTAATGTAGTGTTTATAGATAGGGTCTCAATGTAATAATGTGGAGAAACAGTTCAATAATATTGTTCTCACATGGTATTAGAGCCTCTACGATTTTGGTAGGGAATCAAAAAGCTTCCGCTATCGATGGGCGGCTATTACCCACTTATGATGCTTGTCTGGCCAATGATTATGTTACACAAGTTGGGTCACAGAGTATCTTTTCTATGACTATTTTCTCACATCTGGACAATAATTGTATCAGCACAAGTTGGGTGACTAAGTATCTTTCCAGCGACCATTGCATTGTTTCCAACAGATATAAGATCTCCAGCAATGTTCTCTTTCTGTTTTAGATTTACTTTTGCAAAAAAAGGAGGGATATACTCAAATATTTGGGTTAGATTATAGTGATATTTTCTCTATCATGGCTAAAATAGCATATGTTTGTCATCCTCCATTTGCCTTTTAATCAGTTAGACATTTTGAGAATGTTTTTTCTCCATGATGATCTCAAGGAAGAAATCTACCTGGAGCAACCACCTGATATTGTTGCTCAGAGGAAGACCAGTAGCCTTGCATGAAGATTGTGTGAGTCACTATAGGGTCTTAGATAGTCTTTTCCAAGCTAGGTCAGAGAAATTCAACACTGTAACTCGAGAATTTATGCTATGCACTTTATCAACATAATGCATCAAATATAGAATTTCATGAGAAGACCAAGTACATTCAGAGTAGCTGGCATGAGAAGACTAAGCATATTGAGATTGAATGTCAATTTTGCAAAGTCGAGCCATCAACTTACATATTTCTCACCATCTCCCTCATCGGTCCTCGTATTAATTACATTTATAATAAGCTAGGTACATATGACTTGAATGCACCAGCTTGAGGTATAATATAATATAATATAATATGCATATATATATACACACACACGATCCTACTTAGAATATGAATAGTATATAGAATCCTACTCAGAAAAGGATTGTATTGTAATGTCCTAGTTGGAAAATAGTTTAATGTAGTGTATATAAATAAGCTCCCAATGTGATAATGTAGAGAAATAATTGAATAATATTCTTCTCCAATATTTCTCACGCCCCAAAAGTCAAACTCTCCTCCCGTCTCCTACCTTGAATGCGATATTTACTTTGAAATCATCACATTGCTTTGTAATATTCCTCCACAAACCACACCCACAAGGCATTGTCACATCCCTAGTTATCCATTCTCCTTCCATTGCCCCATATTTATCAACTATGCCCCCTCTCCAAAAAGCATTTATCACCAAAACCTCCACAGCCAATCCATCAAGGCTTTGTTAACCACCTTCAAGTCTTCAATACCAAGCCCTTCCTATTTTTAGGAGATAGTGATAGACTCCTATCGCAAAAACTGAAACTTCCTTGCCCCATCCGCCAAGTCCTAAAGAAAGTTCCTTAATATATTTTCCAACTTTCCACTGATCGGAGTTGGAGCATGAAACCAAGACATATAATAAGAGGGAATGCTCTTAATGACCCTGGAGTAAGTATTTTTTTACCACCCTGTTAATCTCTTATCAACCCTATGGGAAACCAAATTCCACACCATGTGATACTTGATTGATGGACTTAACAGTATCCAAGATAGATAGTTCGTAGAACCCCAACTCTGCAATTCAAGACCTAAGCTAGTACGCCAATGTCGTTCACCTCTCATACCAGATAATCTCATACTTCCTCAAACTAATTTTAAAGCATGGTAACATCTAGTTACAAGTGAGGACTTGGCCTAAGTAGTCCAATTGAGTATTGTCTACATCACAGACCAAAGAATCATTTGTAAACAACAAATGAGAATCAAGTGTCTAAGCACTCGCAACTGCGACATGACACCCTTTATGAGTCCTCCTCTGATAGCTTCATCCATCGTCCTACTTAATGCTTTCATTACTAAAATGAATACTGGTGATAGTGGGTCCCCTTGTCTCAAACCCCCTCGAGCTCCTGGAAAAGCGGTATGGATTTCTATTCACAAAGACAAATATCTCAGAAACGAGATGCAAAAGTTGACCCATTTCCTCCATTTTTGTGTAAATCCCATTTGTAACATAATGGCATCTTGGAATGATGACAACAAATGAGCTACTAGATGGAGTATAGTCATACCTCAACCCCACCACACACACTCTTCTAATAATGTTAGAAGCTCTCGGGCACTCTTCCCGAAAAAATTCAAAATACCCTTGGCTCCCTTCTCCGGTGGTCCTTCTGACCACCAGAATTCTTAGCCTTCTTTCCTTTCTTCTACCTCACCCCATCCTTAGCCACCTTGCATCCCTTTCTCCGACGTATCGGCCGGAGATTGACCCCCCTTTTTTTTTCTTCTCTCTAACTACCATTTTGAACTTGCTTCTAGAACTGGTTTTAGTTAGTTGTTACTTTGATGGATGAATCACGTGATAATCGGGAAAAGGTTATTTACTACAATGCAGGCTTTAAATTGTTTGAGTTAGATGCAGCGAAGAACCAGGACACTAGTTTGAATGGACAAAACGCAGTAGGAATTTAATGAGGAAAGTCAAAATCAGCATCAAAGTCTTACGGTGGTTATTGGCAACATTTATTGGTGCATCAAAGGTTCAAGATAATGCAGTGAAGAGATGGAAATTTAAGGAACATTACTCAGAGTATTTTTGCACTCTGAAGTTCAATGCGAATGGCAGATACATTAGTTTCATTGCTATACAAGGTACCAACAAGTCAGTTATTATCACTCCTGCGACTAAATTCAAAGATGGGTGGGGGAACATTGCGTATAAGATTGCTAGATTCATTTATGATCCTAAAACGGAGGCGAGCTTGCAGGCCCCTAGATTGAGGAGACCAAAAGTTTCTTATAAGGAGGCTTGTTGCGCTAGTAGGTGGACAGCATCTCAGAGTACAGTGGATCCATCTCGCATGGTAGGGGGTGCGCCCTCGAGAACTGAGAACGAGCTTCTTAGAAGATGCATAGTTGGGAAATTTCGCAACCATCCTCAAGAGCTCCCAAGCTTGAATGATGCGAGGAGATGGGCTTGTAAGTTATGGAAGTCAGGCAGTAGAGTCAATGGTTTTGCTATGAACGATGGTCAGTTCTACTTCGAACTCCCTTCAAGAGTGGTTGTAGAGCACGTACTTGCAGGTCATTGGGTCTGGAAGAAGACACTTGTAGATCTGCAATGGTGGAGCCCCACGACTAGGTGTTGGCCAGCGGAGATTGCTAGAGATTGGATCTGGATTAGGATTTTGGGATTGCCTCTATCCTTATGGTCTAAGGAAACTTTTATAAGGATCAGAGACATGTGCGGCGGCTTTCTTAAGAATGAGGAAGAGACGTCACTCAAAAATCATCTTCGTTGGGCCAGAATAAAGGTGAAGGGAGATGGGGGGAGGGTTCCGAAGCAGATAGAAGTGATGGAAGGGGGTTTCGCCTATACTATTCCCGTATGGTGCGAGATTTCAGTTACCGTCAGGAAGGTGGACATTCTAAAGGAAGGCGTGAGTCCTTAGCCAGAGGTCAAAAGAGGGGATCAATCCCTTTTATGGAATCTTGCAGCGAAATTGGTGGACGGGCACGTGCGCACCTCGAAGGAAGGGGAGCTTTTGAATAAAGGGTCACATGGTAAGAATAAAGATGGTATGGGTATTAGTGATACTAGGGTGGGCCAACTTAAAAGAATAGAATCTTTGGGCAATTTTTCGGACCCAATTATTTCTGATTGGGCCCAAACCCCTTATGACCCATCTAATTCATTGGACTTGGGGAATACTGAGATTCCGGCCTTCAATAAGGAGGTTGCTATTATTAATTCAAGTCCTAAAGGAGAGGCAACTACAAACGGTGAAGTTATCCAAATCAGTGAGGCTCAGGGGGAGACTGTCGAAGTAGTAGACAAGGAGGGGGCTGTGGTAGAAGGGGTTCCTGCAACCAAGCTAGTAGGAGGGCAAGGGGAAGATTTGCTGGAAGCGACTCCTTTGGGAATCGAATTCTCAAACGACCCAAGCTCATGCTCCGACACCCCAATTTGGATACAACAACATATTATCAAGTTGGGGAAGGAGTTTGGAGTTGACTTCAACGGTTGCGAGGAGAAAGCGCTAGAGCTTTTCCTCAAAATAGATGGTAACAAGCTGGCAAATAAAAGCAATCAGAAGGCTCAAAAATCTCAGAAAAGGAAAGGCACAAGCTCAAAAATAAAAGCAATAGAATTGAAGAGATTAGAACTGGATACAAGCTTTATGAGTTATGGAACTAGATGTAGGGGGGGGGGGGTCTTGCTATTAAAGATCGATGAAGTTAAACATAGTTTCATGGAACGTTCAGGGACTGAACTGTCTAAAAAAGAGGGTGTGGTGAGGAATTTGTCGTCAATATGGAAGGCTGATAATGTATGCTTGCAAGAGACCAAGCTAGAAGGGGGATATTTCCAATACCGTTAAAGAGAGTGGGGTAGTAGATGGGATGACTATATGCAGCTGGAGGCTAGTGGAACAAGAGTGGGGGTAGTGATCATGTGGGATAAAAGATTCTGGGAAAGGGAACTCAGTAGTGTGGGGGCATACTCTGTTACATGTTCCCTGTTGGGGAAAGTACAAGATCTTTAGTGGCATCTAACAAGTGTTTATGCACCTACAACAAGGTGGAAAGAGAGGAAACATGGTGCGAGATAGGTGCTGCTAGAGGCCTCATTTCTGGTCCTTGGGTGGTGTGTGGGGACTTCAACACCGTCAGATTCCTAACTGAAAAAAGTGAAAGCTCCGGAATCACCAAGGCCATGACTGATTTCTCAGATTTTATTGAAGATATGGAGCTTGTGGATTTGGAATTGCAAGGAGGAGGAATTTATACTTGGAAAAAAAGGGATAGATATACCACTACTGCCAGACTAGATAGGTTTCTTCTATCAGAGGAACGGGACATAAACTTTAGTTGCATCAAGCAGCGCACAGTCAACAGAGTGATCTCGGATCATACTCCAATTCTGTTGCGATGTGGAGACTGGGGCAGATCAAAGTCTTATTTTAAGTTTGAAAATTGGTGGTTACAGACACAGGATTTCAAGACTAATGTCAAAGAATGGTGGGATTCCTTCAATTATAGTGGCAGGCCAGATTATGTTCTGATGGCTAAATTGAAGGCATTAAAAGAAAAGCTTAAAGAATGGAGTAAGACCATTTTTGGGAACCTGAAATTACAGAAAGCTAAGGTGTTGTCACAATTAGCTGAGCTGGAAGCATTTCAGGAACAAAGAGCTTTAGATGAAGGGGAAATAGCCTCTAGACTAGCTTTATCTTTAGAATTTGAGGATATAGCCATGCATGAGGAGACAGCTTGGAGATAGAGATCAAGGGCCTTATGGCTTAAAGAGGGGGAGAGAAACACTAGCTTCTTCCATAGAATAGCAAACAACCACAGAAGAGCCAATACCATTGATAAGCTGAGAGCTAATGGTGTTGAAGTTACTGAACCTGAGGAGACTAAGAGGAGGATTTGTGATTATTATGAGGAATTATACTCAGAATCAGAGGAATGGAGACCAAAGCTGGATATGGGAGGGTGCCCTAGAATCAGTACAGAGGAATGTAAGTTACTGGAGGCTCCTCTTGAGGAGCAAGAGATTCTGGAAAGCATCAAGGCTTATGCTGGGGATAAAGCCCCTGGGCCTGATGGCTTCACTATGGCTTTCTTCAGTCAGTGTTGGGACATTATTAGGCATGATCTGGTGGCCACCATTCAAAATTTTCATTCCAGAGGTACCTTTGAAAGGAGTATTAATGCCACTTTTGTGGCACTTATTCCCAAAAAGGCAGGGGCAATTGAATTGAATGATTTCAGACCATCAGTCTGGTGGGAGGGGTGTACAAGATTATTTTCAAGCTGCTGGCAGAAAGAGTAAAGAAGGTGATTCACAAACCTGTTGATAGGCAACAAATGGCTTTCATAAAAGGGAGGCAGATTATGGATGCTGTGATGATAGCCAATGAGTTGGTAGATTCCAGGGAGAAATGCAAGAAGTCAGGAATTTTGTGTAAGTTAGGCATCGAGAAAGCATATGACCATTTGGATTGGAGGTATCTTGTAAATGTGTTGCAAAAGATGGGTTGGATCAGCTGGATCAAAGAATGCACCAGCACTGTTAGATTCTCAGTGCTGATCAATAGAAGGCCCACTGCTTTTTTTACCTCTCAAAGAGGTCTGAGGCAAGGTGACCCAATCTCACCTTTCCTGTTCATCCTTGCTATGGAGGGGTTAAGCAACCTCCTTTACACAGCTAAGGATAAAGAGATGGATCAGAGGTTTCCAGGTGTTAGACAGGGAAGAAGACAATTTTGAGATCACTCATCTTCAATATGCTGATGATAATTTGGTTTTCTGTGATGCAGTGAAAGCTAATTGTTTGGTCCTTAGGGCCATTTTCATATTATTTGAAGTTGTATCAGGTCTCCACATTAATTTGGGGTAAAAGTTTCATATACCCCATTAATGAAGTGACCAACATTGAGGATCTAGCCCTTACTTTAGGGGGTAGAGTAGGGGCTCTCCCTACAGTATACCTAGGCATGCCTCTTGGGCTAGGAGCAGATCCAAGAGTATTTGGAGTGGGGTGATTGAAAAGATGGAGAGAAAATTGACCAGTTGGAAAGGTCATTATCTCTCCAGGAGAGGAAGACTAACCCTTATCAGCAGTGTTTTAAATGCCTTGCCTACTTACACGATGTCCATATTTCCTGCCCCAGAATGGGTGATTCAAAGAATGGATACTATTAGTAGAACTTTCTTTTGGCAAGGGAATGAAGACAAGAGGAAATATCACTTAGTTAAGTGGGAAGAACTGATCACCAGCAAGAAGACAGGGGGAGGGAGAATTAGAAACTTGAGATCCACAATCAAAGTCTGATGATGAAGTGGCTTTGGAAGTTTGCTTCTGATGATAACTTTCTGTGGAAGGAGGTGGTGGCTGTTAAATATGGTATGGAGGATAAATGGATGACACCTGTTGTGTCTTCTCCTTATGGCTCCAGTTTTTGGAGATCAGAATTGCTGTTAGGGAGAACCTGCTGCAAAGTGGGAAATGGGAGGAAGATCAGTTTCTGGAAGGACAGGTGGTGTGGTCAGTTCACCTTGAGCCAAAGATTTCCTGAGATGTATGAGATGAGTCAAAATCAGAAAGCTTGCATAGAAGAGATGTGGCATGATAAGAGTTGGAACTTACACTTCAGGAGAGGCTTCAATGACTGGGAGCTAGGAATTATTGCAGATCTCTTGGTCACTATCAATCAATTCAAGGATCTTTCTGAGGTGGAGGATTCACTTGAATGGGAAGGTGATAGTGGTAGGGGTTTCACAGTGAGCTCAGCATACAATCTCTTTATCCCAACAGGAAGTGAGGAAGAAGGTTGGCCCTGGAGGATGATCTGGAAAGCCAAGATTCCTTACAAAATCAATTGCTTCACTTGGTTGCTGGCCAAGGAGGCTATTTTGACACATGATAACTTGAACAAAAGAGGGCATCATTTATGCTCTAAATGTTTTTTGTGTGAAGATCAGAGAGAGACAGTTAACCATCTCTTCTTACATTGCAAATGGACTGAGCAGCTGTGGCAGATGTTTATCAACAAGAGGAAAATCACTTGGGTCAAACCAGGGAGGATTAAAGAGGTTCTGAAATGCTGGAATAGGGATGGTATTGCAAATAGATAGGAGGAGAGATGGAAGATTGTCCCACCTTGCATTTAGTGGATATGGTTAGAAAGAAATCAAAGATGTTTTGCAGGGAAGCAGAGGAACATTTAGAGATTGAAACAAGATTGTCTAGCTTTATATTTTTTTGGTGTAAGCAGATTGTAGTAGACAATGATGTAACAACTAGCACAAGTACAGATTGGTTGTAAAGGTGGTTTGGGGGGGTCTTTGTATCCACTAACTTTTGTGGGGCACTCCTCTTTTTGTGGAGTGTTCCATGTGAATATATATAGAAGTAACAGTTACCTTTCTCAAAAAAATAATGTTATTTGTTAGTGCCTCCAGTTTTATTTGTTGAATGCATATTACATGTGCCCCCCATTCCCTAAAACCTACTTCAATGGTGGCCCTCTTATTAAGGTCATTCATACTCCTTGCGTTCCATGTAATAATTTTAACGTCTACTTTCCCTTATTTTACCTGTCTTCTCATACACCACCAATTTTCCTTCTCCCTCCTTTTCCTTTCCCTGCCACCTTTCATTCTACTCCATGTGATCATTTATCTCCACATAGAGAGAGATGAGCGCACATATACACACCAACCATCTGCATTAGTTTTACTATACAAAGTACATCAAGAACATCCTTCCACCAGAAGTTGATACAGATAAGTCAAACAAAATGTGTTTAGAGGGAATGACACAAGGTAAGAAATGTTATAAGAATAAATGTCTACCTACTTTAGATTAGGTTAGAATAGAAAAAATTTGAATGCCCAAGAATTTTCATTGCCTTCCTAAGTCCACTAAGATAGTAATCTAGTAAAGTTTTTGCTGACATGCTGTACCTCAATGCATTTCCGTATAAATGCTTTACTTAACAAAGAAAAAAAAATCATCTGAAGAATCCTATCCTTCTGGAAAATCACTCTCTCTACAAAAGCTCCCTTTGTAGATCTAGATGGCCCTCCACAGCGTTTTGGAAGGCAACAAGGGCCTGCCTCAATGAGGCGAGAGGCTTTTTGAACTGAGGTGTCAACTAATACCAAAATAAAATACTTAGCTGCACATATAAATTACCAAAATCTCAATAGCAATAACATATTCCTAGTTATAGGCAAAAAACTAATGTATTCATTAGTATACAAAAAGAGTTAATTAGGCAGAAAATTTTAAAAAAATGGACTAGCAAATAAAAAAAATAAACTGGAAAGATTAGCCTCTGCCCGGTTGCCCGAAAAAGTTGGAAACAGAGGAGAAATAAAAGAAGAAAAAGAATCTGCCAGCCGGAGCCCAGTCGCCAGAAACAGAGAAGAAAGAAGGAAGAAAAACAAAGAACAAGAAGAAAGGAGAACCCTACCTTTGCAGCTGATACCCGAAGACAGATAGAGATCTCAGAATAACACAGTCGACTGAAAAAAGATAAGTGAGAAAAAAAAACTAAAATTACATTTTAAGTACAAAAGTTGTATCTTTTTCTTTATTTATTTATCTTTTTTGGGAAAAAACAAAAGGGCCGACACCTTTCTTCTCGCCTCGCCTTTGCCTATTGCATAGCCCTCAACTCACCAGAAAGACGGCACAGCCTCGTCTTACACCTTTGATAACAATGGTCCTCCATGGTTCCTCAAGTACTTACATAGGCTAAAGAGAACAGGAACATGCTTTCTCCAATTTTAGTGGTATATTTTCTAGACAATGTCCACTGATATGAATTTCACCACAAGCAAGCATATTATTCAAAACCATGTCTAAAGTGAGGACATTTATAGTGTGTTGGCTAAGCTTAGAAAGCACCCTTTCCAGGATAAAAGCTATTTTGTTAGATTTTAGGTGTTTGCCCAATAAAAAGGTGCTTTTAAGTAGCAGATGAAGCTACAAATTTATGCCTTTCTCCAGAAGCAGTTTTCCTTTTTTTCATGACAAATATGCTTACCATAAATTTATGTTTACCTAACTCTCTCTCATTAAATTAACATATCGTTCAATTAATTACAGTTCTTTTCTCCTTTTTTTTCTTTTTAGTTCCTACGGTGTAGTTTCTTTCCCCTCTGTTTTTCAATCTTTCTTCTCCTCTCCTGCTTTGGAAGGCAAAACTGACAGAAGACGGCTACAAACAGCAGTAAGAAGACGTTAGAACAGTAAACTAACAATTCAGCAGACATACCTGGAAAGCGGACACTATGTCGAATGTATGCCCTTGAAAATGACCAGGCTGTACATCAGAGAAAAGGTAAAGGATCAAAATTAATTCAGAAGCAAGAAGAATAACATGTGATGTAATAAATGCGCTTGAAATATCATTTTACCTGTCATCATGTTAGTAAGAGCCTATAGTTGTTAACCTTTTATGACGCCTTTTATTTAGCATTATCTCTAGAATGTTGTCACCCTTATGATTAAGCAATGAAGTAATTTGACATATGAGCATTTTCTAGTTGTTATCAGCTGTATCTTGGAGAACATCGGCTGCAGCAGCATTCAGAAGCTCACAAGCAGCTTACGTGATCTCTAGTCTTTATCATTAGTTGCTAACCTTCAATGCTGTCTTTTAATTAGCATTGTTTCTAGAAAGCTGGTCACCCTTATGATTAAACAATGAAGCAATTGATTTATTGTCATTTTCTAGTTTTTATCAGCGGTATCTTGGAGAATATTGATGGAAACAACAGACAATAAGAAGCTTACAGGCAACTAATGTAATCTCTAATGCTTCCCATTCTTTCTCTACTTCTAGCAGTTAAACCTAAAAGAGTATCTCCCCATTCATTCTCTCTTAAAGCAATTCTCAACATCTAAAAGTTCCCCAGTCCCAACCCCAAACATCTTTCCCGAGAAAAGACAGCTGAGAATATATAAATTTGTGGCTTCACCCGTGTGACATGTCCAACGCCATTTGGATTGCTGTCTCCTATGCCATCTATAACAAGTTCTTCATTTGCATATACATTTTTTGATGCATCGCAAAACAATTCTCTTTGTTGCAATGACAAATAATGGAATGATCAAGATTGATATGTACTTTATCTCCATGCTTTATTTGTTAAAGATTGCCGAAGATTTAGACTACATCAATAACTTATTAAGAAAATCTTTGAGTAATAGTTTGTAAAATTACTTCTGGAATTTTAAGAAAATAATTTTCTATTGATACATGAGGAAAATTACAAGCTAGAAAAGAAGCTTTGTCGAGATTTGATTGAAAAAGATGCATGGTCTTATGGCTTTGCACTGGACAGCAGACCACAATCATCATGAAGAAATATCTTTTTCACTAAATATACAACTCCTTCACTAAAGCCATAATGGATACACCATACGAACTCCTACAATCAACATATGATACCCACAAACTTGCTTCCCAAGATTTACTCCTTGAAGACACCACAAATATATTATCCGATTTAACTCCCTTTTGTTTATTCTCCACAGTTATTCAACTTTAAGTATTCCCAAAGAAATATTGAAAGGGATGGAACGACTCCAAGCAGCACAAATTCAGAAGATAACGTCTAAGTTACATGAAAAAGGGCTTTAGATGCACAAGAAAGAACTAAAATGTTAGTGCTCTCATCTGACCTTAATGGTTCCACCATATACCATGATACTTGGCCTGTTTAGTCTTCCCATCGCCATAATAGTGCCTGGCATCTGCCATATTACAACAAGAAATTATCTTTTCGAAGAGATACAGCATGAAATGCAGCTGCAGCAGACAAGAGTAGAAAATGATTAGGCGGTTAGATCAATGGTTTGGGTCCTCCAACCAAGAAGAGTCTCTTCTTTTCGCTCCATCAAGACTAACCAGTACCACCTGACCTACCCACCAAAAAAAGAACTATAATACTGTAGCATGTGCATATAGGTAGGCAGAAGTTTAGTCAAAGGGAACAACCGCAAAAGCACGAAAGAAGCAAATTGCAGGAAATTATAAACATGCCAGAAAGTTACTCAAGGATAAATAGCTATGCTAAATTTTGTAACATATTACAATTTAACTCGAGTGTTTTATAATCATGGATGGACTTTTTTTTTGGAGGGGGGAGAGGGGGGGGGGGAAGGGGGGGGGTTATAAGACATTATATCTTCTTGGGTTCTTTGTGTGATTTACTTATTTATATTTTAAATCCATTAGGTGAAGATCCTAGTACCACCACTTGTTAGAACCAGTGCAGGTCACTGCAAGTCGGTAACAACTTTTTGAAAAAACATGTAACATGTCAGATAAAACTATTTGGTCTGTTCCTATTGTTATATACAAAGTTACCAGTTTCAAAAAAAAAAAAAAAAAAAAAAAAAAAAAAAAAAAAAAACTATTTGGTATTTTGAAGTAATTACATAACTGAAAAAATCGTCACAGCAGAAAGTCATGTAATATACTGGAATTCATGTATTTTTGCTTTCTCAAATTAAATCAATCCTCAAACTTTTATACAAAAATCTTTAAAATGCTATACTTTTATAAACTTCTAATTAGAAGTGTTGTCTTCCAAGAATCAATAGTCATTCAGGAAATCAACCAAGAATCTTATCAACTCAAAGAAATTTAACTTAAACAAGAGAGTATGAGTCCATACAAGGATAGGCAGTAATGTTTTGAAATTAAAACAGCAAATGCATTAAATACATCCATAAAATAGCAAAACATACATATTTTTCTCCACAATAACAGCAAAACTTGCGTCTTTTATTCAAATAATAAATAAGTCGCCTGTCATCAGCTTTCATAACCCACAATTGAATATTCTTAACTCAACAACAACAATGTACCTAACATAATCCCACGGGTGGGGTCTGGGGAGGATAAAGTGTACGATGACCATATCCTACCTCCGAGAGACACTCAGCTCAAATACTTGAATTAAGAAAAAAGTTCACAATTTCCCCCAAAATATCAAGTACATCAAATTTAAAAGACCTTTCCCAAAATTTTTCAACAAGGAAACATTACCTAGAAGGAAATAATTCGAAAAGGAGCTACATTTATGCACTGACAATGTATTAAATCCAAACAATCCTTATAAGTCAGGTAAGATTAAAAGATAATCACATGAAACTCTTTATAATAAACATTAATTGATAACCTGCAAATGTGGTAATTAACAACAGTCACATTACACTAATAGTGTAAGATCCTTACTCTATCACTGCATATTTTTAAAAGTTCCTTTCTAGAAAAAAATAAAAGCGGCTCACATTTTTATCACATCCAGGGATAGCAATATTCCCATCATACCATTGAGCAGACATAACAGTTTCAATACTATCAGCAATCAAATCTCTTGACTGCAAACTATAACACATGCCTCTAGTCCCCATGGAAATAGCATCACTAACACCAATAGTATTAAACCTGAACCCCACCATACCAGCTTCTGTAACCCCTTCTTTCACAGCTTCAGCAAGCTTTAACAAATGCATATTACAAGTATTGCCTTCATACCAAACAGAGGATATCCCTATTTGGGGTTTGTTCATATCCTCATCAGTTAATCCTACTCCATACAGAATCGCCTGTGAACCACCCTGTGACTTGGGTTCAGTAATGCGGCTGCTGAATTTGTTGAGTTTCTGAGATGGGTCTGTTGAGGTAGTGGTCTGTGGTGGTGGGGCCGCTGTTTCCGTTGAGGAAGCTCGGATGGTGAAGGTGGGTGGTTTCCTTAAGTGGGTCCTACATTTGGTGAAAAGGGGGCTGAAGGTTGGGGTGGTGGTGGAGTATGTAGGAGGGGAAAGCAAATGCGCTTGCATAGTGGCGGAGAGTGGCTGTAGATGACGGCGGAGCACAAGGTTTTTGGGGGGCTTAGAGACTGAGAATGGGGACAAAATAGAGGTTCTTGGACTATTTGAGTGAAATAAGAATTGAAGAGAGAGAAGGATAGAGGAGAATTATTAGATAAACTTTAGCTAAATAATTAATGGCATGTAATATATATAATATAATCAAACTTTACTAATCAACCGGCTCCATTGTTCTAACACAAACTATTATAATGGCAATATGACACATTAGAATTGGTTTAGCTATATTAACAAACTAATAAGTATAATTTATTTAGACGTGGCATGGTGATGAACTATCTCATTAATGTCCTCTCAACGTTTGCCTCTGTAATGATATAGATTTGATTCCTTGAATCGTGTATGACCTGTTTGGATGTTGGGATGACATATATTGCATTGGCTTTTCATACATATTGTTTTTGTGGTACAATCTCGGTCATACATTGGTTCATCATCATGCACGGAGTGTGAGAGTGATGAATGGTTTCGTACCACAAATATGATATTGTTTCAAACTAGTTGTATGGGATGGATAGGTATTCGATTTTTACTAGTTTTGTTGAGATTCGTACCACCTGAACCATATGTATTTCAAATTTGATACTTTGAAGCACCGACGACGTACTTTTTTTCTACTAGAGATTGTGAGGGGCATCTAGGATGACCTCAATTTTATAGTTTGACTTGTCGGCACGTCGACGCCCTTTCTACATTGGCTATTGTTATTTCTTCAGTATCACCGATGGAAATGATTATTATGATAAGTCCTTGTATGGGCCCAGATAGTGCGTGCGGGTGTCCCAAGCCCCCGTGGGACTTCATGCTGAGGAGACATTATACCAGATGAAGGGCGTCATGGGTCCTACCTTGCTACCTAGACTATTGTAGGTCGTACGACACTTGGTTATATGTGGAGTTGTATTATGAATTGCATTCATATGAATCTTTATCCCCAATGTATTATTTGTTGTGTGGTTCCCCGATAGTATGGAATGTCGGTTAGAGTTTTGTTTATTGCTGGTACCGCGGGTGGTATGTGACGCTAATTAGTTTTATTTGCTTATATTGATACTGTTGCATTGTCGTGTTGCAGGGATTTGGTTATTATGGTAAGTACAATGGTTTCCTTCGAGCTGAGAGTGTGCAAAAACTGATAATCATGGTAGGTGAAAATGTTCTCCCGATTGTTTGGGTATATGTCAGTTTCGATTAGCCGAACTAGTACCGAGGTTGTTGGATTAGCCAAGGCCTTGTAGCTATTTTGTTGTAATTTGTCATTTTGTCTTCCTGCTCTGCCTTTGTGCTAGCAGATGGTAGATCCGATCCTTTTAGGTATGTTTCTCTTTTTCTCGTTATTTCAAATATTTTTTACTTTGTTGGTGGTTGTTATGCTATACGTGCGCTTTACTTACCTTATTATTTATGATATTTATACTTTCCTTGTCTGCAGAGCTTAGTCGACAAATGTCTACTGATATCATTTGTTTGATACTCATATTATACTTCTGCCTCCTAAATCACAGTGCGAGTCCTCATTGTTGATTGTATATCGTGTAGAGCTTGTTGAGAATTTTCGAAGATCTTGGTGAGCTCCTGGAGGAGTTGACGATTTCCATCTTACTACTTTTAGACTTATCTTTATTTTATATTCTAAGATAGTTTGTATTGTTGTTGTATTTAAAAAGGTTTGTATTCTTGTTTTATGTATGAAAAGCTCAAATACTGATGGATGACAGGTCTTGGGGTAGGTTTTGGTATGTTATTTTCTTCTGCTTGTATAAATACTACTTTTATTGTGGCATTTTATACTTAGTAGGGTTGTGTTCTATTAGGTAGCCTGTTGCTTATTGTTTGAGGTTACGAGTTTTTGCTTATCTATAGGTGGATTGTGAAAGGTGTCATCACAGCCTAAAAATTGGATCATAACAGTATTAGTTGTATCTTTTAGTACATAGTGGTCCTATTCTTATATAAAGCCTGTTATTCTCTTTTATGAACTTGTGAAAAATTTTGATAAAAGCAATTGAGATTATAACTCTTCTCTCATTTTAGATTCAGTGTTTATACATGTACCTGAGCATTTCAATTTCTACATTGTACTCATGCCTTGTGCAAATTTCTAAAATTTGAATATCGTTTGAGGACATGATCCTAAGGGAAGATATTATAACACCCCGAAAATTTCTATTCTAAGATCCGAACCATTCTTCATATGCATATAGATTCATACTGAATAATTCTAAAGTGTACATAGGTACTAAGGTAAATTCTTTAGTGTGAGAATAGATTTGGAGATAAGTTAAGGTCACAAGAATCCTCTAGCACAAAGTTGAGTTGAAAATTTCCTTACCGATTGAGTTATGATGTAAGATTTTATAAAGGTTGGGATTCAATGACTTCTAAGTTGTTTATGTATGTTAAGGTCCTTTTCCAAGTATTTTAATATTGGATTTGGTTTAGGGTTATAAGAACCTTAAACATCAAGCCAAGTTCGAAACGTTTCTACCGGCTATGTTTTTGGATAAGTTCATACGAAGATCAATTTCAAATGGTCATTATCTCTCAGCACATAAAGAGTTGGGTGATCCAAAACCTATCAAATTAAAGGTCTTTGAGTCTTCTTTCGAAAAGCTATCAAGTTTGCCTTATTTTGAGTTAAGAGCAAAACATTATGGTCATTTTACCGAAGCATATTTATACTGGACAATTAGCAACCTGGTTGGTCAAATTCGGTGGATCGTTGATTGGGTTGGTGTATCACCGAATTGGTCGAAAAACCTTCAAATTCTATTCTTTTGGCAATCTAAAGTGTTCTTTTGGTGATCCTCACATATTTTGGATATGGAGCTTCTAGATCACTGATTTAATTGACGACACTCATTCAAAGGTTATTTTTTATTTTTATGTTTCCCTTAGATAGAAATAAGTGGAGGTCGCGTATTAGAGTAGCAGGCTAATCTGTTATTTAGTCTCCTTTTCCTCTGCATGTTGTTTTTCTCCGTATTATTTTCTCTGTCAATACTATTTCTTTACTTTTAGTTTCATGGCATATCGCATATGTGTTTGTTTTATCATATGTACATACTAGTACGTACTACTCATTGTTGTTCCTTGCCCCTCCCTTCCCTTCCCTTCCCACCTCTTTCTCTCCCTTTCTTTGGCATATCTAGTTTCTCTCTGCTTTTGGGTTTTGAGATGAGGGTTCTAGGAAACAGCCTCTCTACTTCTATGAAGTAGCGGCAAGGTCTGCGTACAATCTTCCCTCCCCAGACCCCACCTGTGGGATTTCACTGGGTATGTTGTTGTTGTTGTTGTCTTACGTTCCTATAAGGATATTTTTGACCTTTTATCCTCAAATAACTTTCCTAAGTCTATATTATAAGCTAATAAAATCCAAATACATATAGTAATTTTCAAAATCTTCAATTCTTCTAAAAATTAAGAACTTCAAGAAAGAGATTTCCAATTCACAAGATATAGAGCTCCATGTTCAAGATTCTCTTCAAGAGCCTAGAGTTTTGAATTAAGATTATTCTCCAAACTCCATCTCCAAGAACTCCATAGAAGGATTTCTCAAGTTCAAGCTATAAGATTCCAAGCCAATGATTTTTTCCAAACTTCTCCAGATATATAAGGTTACCATAGTAAGGAACTAAATTCCTCATCACACTTTATACCTATAGTTTTAATTAGTAATATTAAAGCTAGAGTTTTTATCCCAAAGTTCATGATTTGATTTATGTTTACACCCTATTGTTTATTCTTAGCTTTATTATCAAAATTATGATATTATACATTACAATTGATATTTTATTTATGGTTCATGCTTATTATATCACATGGAATCATTTTAGCAAAAGTTATTTCATATTTTTTTATTATTATTATTATTATTTTACTCAATAACCAAACTGGGACTAAACGAAGAACAAAGAAATTGCAAAGCCACAATCTTTCTGTAGATAAATTCTTCGGAATAACAAGTCAGAGAGGGAGGTAAATTTTGCACATAACAAATTCATGACTTCGAATTATATATATATTCGACTCTCTCTAGGTGGTCAGTAATCAGTTCCAAGGGCTTCAGCGAATGGACTAGCTACGGAAGATGGAGGTGCGCTGGTACAAGGAAATCCTAATAATCATGGTTCTTTCGGGTATAGTTGAGTCAAATTTCCAAAATTTGGAGGTGATGACCTACGTGGTTGGATTTGCACGAATTCTTGGATAGGTTCGATAAGTAGTTGAATTGGGTGGAATAGTCAGAAAAGTGCTGTATTAGTTAATTTTTAAAGGGGTTGAAACCTGAAATTGAGGTTTAGGTACGGATGCTATCTACTCCACTCTAATGAAGGTGTATAGCTTAGCCAAATTAGTTGAGCGAGCATTATTATTACAGAAAGGGACAAGGGAAAATCGGGCATCGACAGACTAGGGCTTTTTTACATACTCCAAGTTATTGGTATCAAGGGACAAGAAATGGTTCTCAAGTTATGAGCCCTAACACCAAAAACTCAGAACTTCAGTAGTTTTTTTTAACTTCAAAGGATCTAGAAGACTAACTAGGGAAGAAATAGATGAAAAAAGGGCAAAGAGATTGTGCTTCTCGTGTGATGAGAAATTTGTTTAGGGCCACAATTGTAGGAAAGGGAATCAATTGTTTATCCTTGAATCTGAGGAGGGAATAGAAGAAGAAGAGTTGGAAAACAATATAGAAGAGAATCTATCATTAGAGGAGGAAAGAAGTGAAGAGGCATCTATGAATCCTCAAATCTCAGTTCATGCCATGGAAGGAACTATGGCTTACAGTAGTATGTGGGTGAAAACATTTGTAAAGGGTAAAATGGTGCACGTGTTGATTGATTCAGAAGCAACTCATAATTTCAGGAGTATAGATGCTCCTGTTAGGAAGTGCGAAAGGTTGTTTTTGGGAGCTACACGGAGGGGTAGAGGTAGACCAAAGAAATACTGGAGGGAAGTGATTAGACATGATATGGTGGAACTTGATCTCACTGAGGACATGACCTTAGATAGGAAGAAGTGGGGGTCGCGAATTAGGGTAGTAGGCTAATTGGTAGGGTTAGGTGGGATATAGTAGGGCTAGGGGGAGTGTGTCTGTGTTTTTGTGTGTGTGTGTGTCGTATGATGTGTTAGTTTTATCGTAATTACATATTGCCTTGTGTTATGTATTATTAGTCGATCTAGTCGCTCTTTTTGTTCCTTCCTTTCCTTTTGTCATATCTAGTTCTTTCGGCTTTTGGGTTTTGAGACGAGGGTCCCCAGGAAACAGCCTCTCTACTTCTATGAGGTAGTGGTAAGGTCTGCGTACACTTTATCCTCCCCAGACCCCACTTGTGGGATTTTACTGGGTTTGTTGTTGTTTTTAAAGATTGCCAAGAGATTAGGATGTTGGTTAGAGCCTATTTCATGATTTGTAGTCTCTCTAGCTAATAGTAGCAAGGTGTATAGGTCCTTGTGAGCAAGGGGGTAAAGTGGAAGATGCAAGGGGTGGAGTTTGTGTCTAATATGCTAGTGGTACCCATAGGTGGAGTTGATGTAGTACTTGGAATCAAATGGCTTGTGACCCTTAATGATGTTTCATGGAACTTTAAGCAACTGAAGATTTAGTTCATGGTAAATGGGAAGAAGATAGTGCTGAGGGGGAGTCCACCTAGTGAACTGAAGGTAATTAGTGGTTAGAAGATGCAAAACATACTTCGCAAACCTACGCAACTGAGTAGTCCACTTAGTGATCTGAAGGTAATTAGTGGTCAGAAGATGCAGAACATACTTAGCAAATCTTCTTAACTAAGTATGATGACTATCACTTTCATGCAACAATCAGGTAATGTGAACTTGAGCTGAATAAAGTAGATACTGGTTCAAAAGGATGAGGGTCCACCACCTAAATTACAACTACTACTTGACACCTACAATATAATCTTTGTTGTACCTGGTATCTTACCTTACCTCTATGTAGAAATCATGACTATAGAATCATTCTTAAGGAAGGTATATCACATGTAAATGCAAGACCTTACAAATATTCTTTTCTCAGAAAAATGAAATTGAAAAAATGGTTCAAGAACTACTGCACATTGGGGTAATTAGATCTAGTTTAAGCCCTTATTCTTCACCTATTATTATGGTTAAGAAGAAAGATGGCTCTTGAAGGATGTGCATTGATTATCGAAAACTAGACATAACTACGACCAAAGACAAGTTTCCCATACCTATTATAAAGGAGTTGCCGGATGAGTTAAGTGATGCTAATTTTTTTTTTCTAAATTGTATCTAATATCTGGATACCACCAAATTACAATGCGCTGTGAGGATATTGAGAAAATTGTTTTTAAATCTCATCATGGACACTATGAGTTTGTCATGATGTCATTTGGTCTTACAAATGCCTCATCCATATTTCAAAGCCTTATGAATCACATTTTACAAGATTATTGAGAAAATCCATCCTAGACTGTCTTTGTTGTATGGGGTACAGTGCCCCCCAATCAAAAACTCACTTGTTCAGAAGATGCAAGTCACGGAGATAAGGATGTTGAGATGGATGTGTGGACATACCAGGAGTGATAAAGTTAGAAATGAGACAATTTGGGAGAAGTTAGAGGTGGTCCTTGTGGCTGACAAGATGAGGGAAGCGAGACTGCGTTGATTTGGACATGTGCAAATAAGAAGTGCTGATGCGACAAAAAGGCTGGAGTTAGGGGTTACTTGGAGGGGTAGATGTAGACCGAAAAAGTATTAGGGGGAGGTGATCAGACAAGATATGGCGAAACTTCATCTCACTGAAAAATATGACCTTAGACAGAAAGTAGTGGAGGTCGCATATTAGCGTAGCAGGCTAATAGGTTATTAAGGGTAGAATTATGTCTGGCCTTATGATATAGTAGGTTAGCAGGAGTAGTCGGTTTTATCCTGTGTTGCCATTGTCTGTCTTATATTTGTTACTTTTTTTAATGTTATCTTTTTTGTATTTACATATTATCATTTGCTTTTTCATTATTAGTCGTTCTTCTGTTTTCTGTTCTTTCCCTTTTTTCCATATCTAGTATTTTCTGCTTATGGGGCTTGATTCTTGAGATGAGAATTTCCCGGAAACAACCTCTCTATCTCTATGAGGTAGTGGTAACGTCTGCATACATTTTACCCTCCTCAAACCCCACTTGTGGGATTCCACTGGGTTTGTTGTTGTTGTTGTTATCCTTATATATAGTCCCTCTTGGTCTAGCCAGCTAGTCCATTTAGAATCTGGCTTTCAGACACTTCAACATAGCTTATTTGACAAATTGAGTAAATGTTCCTTTGGAGAAACTAGTCGAGTATTTTGGGCACATTATTGGGGAAGGAGGCATCTCTACTGATCCTAAGAAGTTAGAGACCATGGCTCTTTGGGCTTGTCCTAAAAACTTGAAAGAACTATGAGGATTCTTGGGTTTAATTGGATATTATAAAAAATTTATTAAAGGTTATGGAGTGATAGCTAAGCCTTTGTATGACTTGTTGAAGAAGGGTACATACCATTGGAATGAGTCAGCTGAGCAAGCTTTCCATACCCTCAAGAAGGTCATGACTATGCCACCTATCTTGGCTCTACCTAATGCTAAGGATGAGTTTATTATAGAGACAGGTACTTGTGATGATGGTATAGGCGTTGTTTTAATGCAAGTTAGCCACTCATTTGCATTTTATAGCAACGTCGTAGGATCACACCTTGCTCAACTATCAATGTATGAGAACGACATGTTGGCATTAGTGGTTGCTGTCGAGAAATGGAGGCATTACCTTGTTAATCAGCACTTCACTATCAGGACAGATCATCAGAGCCCCAAGTATTTATTAGAGTAAAATATCTTTACTCCCATCTAACAGAACTGGACAGCTAAGCTACTGTACAATTATGTATAAAAAAGGCAAAGAAAACCTTGTAGTAGATGCCCTGTCCAGAATTACTAGATTGTACGCCATGCCTATAGCAATTGAAAAACCTTTTCAACAGATTCAGGAGACATATGCTACAAACGTGACATTATCTCAGTTGATTCAGTAGTTACAGGCTGATTCCAATGCCAAACGAGGGTATAATTACTTAAATGGTGTACTTTATAAAGGTGAGAAGGTAGTGGGGTTGGCAACAATAAAGCTTTGAAAGAAAAATTATTGCAATTGTACCATGACAATACTATGACAGTGGCATGATTGCTACTCTTCATAGAATCACACACATCTACCTTCGGAAAAGAATCAGGAGGGATGTCTATCAACATGTGCAAGAATGTGAAGTTTGTCAGAATAATAAGGTAGAAATTGTGGCTTCCACTGGTGTACTACCATCCCTCCTCATCTTGGGGAGGGTGTGGGAAGACAGAAGCATGGACTTTTTGGAGGGTCTTCCCCCATCTATTGGGAAAAC
>JAABOM020000012.1:17167285-17191164 GCA_011800125.2 Solanum clarkiae | reverse complement strand
TATCAAAAGTTCTCATTCTTCATGAATGGAACACAATCACCTTAGCATATCAATTTATGATAGCTTAGTACCTCATTTCATGTTTACGTGCATTATTCAATCACTTATCTTCTTTCAGACATTATGCACAGCTACCACATTCACTTTACAAAATGGAGCATCAATGGAATATATTTTATGATTTTTCACCAAAAACAAATTATTTTGCTTTAGTCATCATTATATCATTAATATGATGCATTGGAACTTGAACCCAATGTCTTATCCATATAAAGGCGTCTTACGCATAAATTGATGGGGCTTGAATCCAACATTTTTAACTGTGAGATACTCATATTTTCAAAATTTCATCAAGATAATGACACAAGAATATTATAACTCTAACATAGTTTTATTTTGATGCTTTATTTTCATTCTTAATATTGTCTCCGAGACACATAACATCCGAGACCCATAAATGGTAGTTCTTGCCCAAATTATGAAGGGCAACAAACTCAAATTTCATAAGGTTAATCATATTAATAAAGAGAAAATAAATAAATAATACCTTAAACATCACTAGTCTTGAAACTTAACCTTTATTTTTTAAGACAGTAGAGTCTCGTGTTGATAACATGTTATGAAAGAATGAAATAATACAAAGAATAAAGTAGGGAGAAGAGAGAAGATTTTTTATTACTCTTGAATATATTCATGTGTCTATTATAATAAAGGAAACTCTTATATTTATAGGGAAAAATCGACTTGGTCTCCAAGTAAGAAACTGAATTGGTCTTCAAGTAGGATTCCTAACTCTTAAAGGAATTGACATAATAGACATTTACTACAAATAAAATATATTTATAAAAAAATCTTTAATTTGCATACATAAATATTTAAAATCTTAATAGCAATAATATATTAGTGAATATTTCAATTTTAAAACTAATAGTAAATAGTACTTAGTAAATACTAAAAGTGTAGAACTTGAATTACTCAATAATTCATAAGACAATTGACAAGCAATACTCAAACTCTAAAAGTCTATTCTTCTTTTTAAGATTTTCAAAATCTTGAAGCTCAACATCCATTTCATTATTATGGTTCCTCATCTTCTTCACCAATTAGTATTCTAATCCTACATGAACTTGTAGATATAGTTTATACTCCTTCGTCCTTATCGTGCACCCTTGAATTTGAAGAAAATCCTCCAAGATCATAGATATTCTAGTCATCTCCACTTGTAGCAATAGTACTCCAAGAAAGATCACCTTCCTTATATACTAGTTCATCTTTTTGATTTTTGGGATATTCAACTAATCATTTGATTCATCAATATTATTCAAGACAATTGCATCAATGGTGTCACGAGCATCATAACGACATTTTAATGTTCTATTATATTTAAAATATGGTAAATCATTGAGATGTGATATGCAAGCCTGTTTTTCCTTTTGGAATGAATTTACACATAAGTTGTAAATTTAATTAATAGATACTAATAATAATATAATATGAAAATTAAGATATATAATATTCTTCTGGGTGTTCAAACACACTTCAATGTCTCTCACATCCAAATAAGCTACAAGTTAGACTTAGTACTTTCATGGCAAATTTTTGTAAGTTATGAATTTGACTACCAAATAGCGACCACCACTCAACTACAAAAAAAATCAATTCAAAGGTTAACAAATATAAATAAGTCAAATAACTTAAGTAAATCTATAGTATAAAGAACTAATCAACTCACTTACCCAATTACCATAACTCTTTGGCTCTTTGAGCTTGACCACAATCAATTATATCCCATCAGCGTTTTTGTACCTAGGAAGCTTAGTACTAGTAATCTTCTGTTGTTATTTCGAGATGCATCTTCTCATGCATGATAATCTCTCCACACATTAATAGTATAATGCCATTTCCTAAGTTTTATAAAAAAAAAATTCTCGATTCAAAATATGGCCTATAGTATGCAAAGGATGCTGGAGTGGATCAATCCACCTTACATCAACAATTTCAAATACTTTCTCATATTGCTTCTTCACTCCATCAAAAATTCATTCAGTAGCTTCTTTGTCTCTATCCATAGATTCACAAATATTTCTCATTGGTGATTTTTTTTCCATCTACCAAATGAAGCACTTGATCATAACTTTTAAGTGTTCGGAGAAAATCATTTTAAAAGTCAGCTGAAATAAGAAGGTTGACAACTTCTTTCCCTGAAAATTCCTTTGAAAATCTACTTATACTTCATTCGATTTAAAGGACTAGAGTTTTCAAATTTTTTATTGTTTGTATATACTTCCAAAGTCAAGTAGGTCGTTGTAAGTCTTATCTTGACTTATTTCATCAAATTTCTTTCACTAGTGAATTTTCTCACCAAGTTCAATAACGGCCACCTTGACAAGTGTAAGAATGGATCTTATGGTGTTCACAAAAATTGTTAAAATAATTATACTATAGTAATTAGTAGCTAATGAGTATTAAATATTAACTATAAAAAAAGAGAATAGGATAGTGATATTGCCTGAAGCATATGTGTTAATCTTGAATATGCCACCAAACATCAAAGATGCAATGATCAACACATGAAGTCCAATAAATGTATGGGTATGCACCTATCATCATGCAAACCACTTTAATATCCTCACTAGCGTTTTCAATGACAACTCGTGCAATACTTTTTCAATTTAATTCTTTTAACAATATTTTCAGACAAGTGTCAAATTTTGATAGAATTGGTAGGCTTATTGCTAGCATCAACATAACAAAGATACACATCATCGATTGAAAAATTCACCAAAATATTGATGATCATCTTACCATTTTGTGCCATTTATTTGTCCAATCATAATGGAGCATTCAAACTTTCTCCATTGCAATTTATGCTCATCAACTATTTTGTCCACTTTTTTCACTTTTTTAGGTGAGTAACTTCAACTTCATGGAAGGTAGAAGACTTCATCTAGGGCTACATTGTCCAACTGCCTCAATGGATTTATCAAGTAATTTGTAATTAACATAATTAAAAAAAATGTTGTATAGAACATCTATAATACAAAATCACTTACCGTGTGCTCCTAGATTTTTTTTGTTTAATCAAATTCCTTCTCTTTTCAAAGCCTCTCTATTGTTATCATTTTTGTGAAAAATAAAGATTAAGAGGACCTTTTCTCATGTCCCATAAAAGACTTTACACACTTAATAAACTTTTGAGAAGTAAATACAGTTTGAAAATAAGGCTTCATGAGTCATGGATCTAACCACGAGTTGTGATTTTATTTCGTCAACTTTGGTCCAGTTTAATGATCTCAATACTTTATCTACAAAAGAATTTTATAGATCATAAAAGACAGGATAGACTATAAATTGGATTCGTGATTTGATATTCGAGATTCCAGGAGGGTCAATTCAAGCTAGATTCTATGAGCAGGATTCTAAGGTCTATAGAAGGACGTACGGGCCATACATGGATCTCATGGTCCCCATCCGATAGATTTTAATTAAGGGATATTTTGGATAATTCCTACCCTTCTAACCTCTAAAGTAATTCGTTTTGGTCCTAAAAATTACCTTATAACCATTTTTATTCATAAATTCCACCCAATTCTGAAATCATTCATCCAAATTTAAAATTCTCTCCAAGTTCTTCTTCTCCAAGGTTCCATTGAAGGTCAAGCTAGGTTTATTCAAGGTCAAGTTCTTCAATTTTAAGGCTAAATTTTATCTAAGGTATATGAGTCGTTTCATCCATTGAGCCCAACAAATTCTCAATTTAGTTTATGAATTTCAAGTATGAAAAATTGGATTTTGATAATTTCTCATCTAATTACATGAATTATATTTTACATAACTATAGGTACATATAACATGGATATCATGATGTATGAGTCATGAGATATAAGATTAAATATGATCATAAGTTGTGGTTCAAGCATCAAATTCTAGAAGACTTAAAGTACCATAATTATTTTGTGGGAGATTTTCGTAATTGATAATAAAACCATCTGAGCTATTACATGAAATCCAACATAACCTCCTATGTTGGAAGAGGAGACTACTTTCCAGGTAGAACTTTGTCAAAATTTATTTTTTTAACTTTAACTTTAGGCCCTACATGGATCCACTAACCAAGCCTACAAGGGCTCTTATGGTGACACATAGTTAATGAGACAAGAGGTTACAACTAGGATTCCCTTACGAAACCCCACATTAGGACCCATCCGGTGCTAGGTCAAATTCCACAAAATATTAATAAACATAATCATATTCATATCCATCAAAAGCTTTGAAACATAACTTCATTGTAATAGGAGCAATTTATTAAAAATCTTTATGTTCCATTCAAGTGAGAATTGTCCTTTCAAAAGAGGGATCCATTATTAGTAGGTGAGAATTGTCCTTTCACCCACAATCATTCATCATTCTTTCCTTCATCAATCATTTATCATTTAAGGGACTTCATAAAACATCATTGAATAACTTTTCATAAATTTTGAAAGAAGCCCTCATCATTCATCTTAGACTAGGGACATGATGTGGGTTTAACTTCAAATCAACTTAAAACATGCAATTTAATGAAATTCTTGCATAATTGCAATAGAAATAATCAATTGAAATCATAATTATAATAATTCACATTAGTCATTATGAACCTATAAAGCCTTGTAGAGAAATTACTTAAAAATCAACATAGTCATGCTATTAGATAATATTTCATGCTTAATTGAGTAAAAGGACCATAATTAAAGAATAATTCAAGCAATTGGATGAGAATTGAACAAGATCCATTATGAAATCATGAACCCTAAATGGAATTTGTAGATAATTCAGGGAGAAATCATCAATTGCATGTAATTGACATGAATTCATATTTGAATAGATCAATAATCATAATCTAATTTATAATTGAAGAAATTTGGTAGAAGTTATGAAGACCCATAAAATTTACATACTTGAAATCAGACGAAAAATTAAGAAATTAAAGGAGCTCAATAGAAGAAAAGATTCTACGGTTGAAAAGTAACATATCTTAAGTTATTATCTTGAAAAACATGAAGATTAATGGAAGACTTAACTTGGTCTACAAAAGAGTCTTTGCTTGAAGAAGAAGAAAGTTGTGAGAGTAATTTTATAGAAAGAAATTTTTGTAATGTGTGAATTATAAAAGAATAGAGTCGATTTGGGGGTTAAAGGAAATTTATAGAAAGAGACTTAGTCCTAGAAACCATCCTAATTCAGTTAATAACGAATAGGAAAAGGTCCAAAGTATCCTTAGATAAAATTGAAGTTATACAAAAACTTTTGAACCATCATGGAGCATATCTGCAGTGTGGAGATATTTTGTGACAGTTCATTTTTGTCCAAAGTTTAATTTTGATAAAACTTGACCAAGGAAAGAACTTTAACCGTCTTAAACCTAGTCCACGTTATCCACTGGTTGCATACCTTACTGGATAAGAAGTTTTTCTTAAAAATTTTATTTTGCAATTCGCTTGACCTAAAAATCTATCATATTTTGCACATTTTATCTTATTATATCATATTTTAACCTTTAAAATGCTCGAGGTATTATAATATCTCCACTTTGAAAAATGTTCATCCTCGAATAGGATGAACTAGTTTGAGTAGAGTAGAGTGTGTAACTAGCAATCCATCATGAATGTATTAATGCAACTTTGAAACATCTTTGAAAATCATTTTTATGAGTATGTATGCATATAATATGACATGGAGATATTTACACTTAGGAATTTGCAGGGATTAAGAATGAGTAACTAAGTACCTTGGACTTGAGTGGAAGAAAAGATGTAAGGATATCGATTCATTATGTCCACTTCTACTTCCTGTGTTTCACTCTCGATTTGTTAATTCCTCCACAAAACTTTGACAGACGCAATTTTCTTTTTTCTCAATATTTTAACTTGATTGTCCGAGACCTCAATCGAAACTTCTTCACTAGGATTGTACAAGATCTCAATCAAAACTTCTTCATTGGTCAAAGTTTCCTCAAAGCTCATGCTATTCAAAGGTACAATGATATTCAAATCACCAACACACTTCCTCAATATTGATATATCGAATACCGGATGGACCACAACCAATTCCATTGACAATTCCATCTTATAAGCCCCTTTCTTATCTGCTCCAAGACCGCACAAGGTCCTACGTATCTAGGGCTCAGTTTCCTCTTTTCACTAGAACACGTTACACCTTTCAAGGGGGACACTTTTAAATAGAATCAATCATCTACCTTAAATTCAAAATCCCTTCTCCTAACACCAGAATATGATTTTTTGTGACTTTAGGCCATCTTTAACCTTTTCCTTATAAGTCTCACTTTCCTCATAGCTTCAAGTATCAATTCAGGACCAACTATGCCATTTCACCAACTTCAAACCATCCTATCATAGATCTACATCAACACCCATAAAAAACCTCAAAAGGTGCTATCTTAGTGCGTGAGTGATTACTATTGTTGTATGCAAATTTAATCAAAGGTAGATGATTATCCTAATTACCTTGAAGTCAAGCATGCATGCCCTCAACATATATATTTCAATTTTTTGATAGTTCTCTCGGCTTGCCCATCGATTTTAAGATAAAATGTGCTACTTAGCTTTATTTTGGTACCAAGACCCTTTTGAAAGGACTTCCACAAGTATGAAGTAAATTGAGTATCACGATATGAAATAATAGACAAAGGCACATTGTAAAGCCTCTCCAATTCTTGAATATATAGCTTGACATAATTCTCAGCATTATGGGATGTCTTAACCGGTAGAGAATAGGTTGATTTAGTTATTCTATCCAATATCACCCAAATCGAGTCATGTTGCTTATGTGTATAAGGTAAACCCATCATAAAATCTAATTCACATCCTCCCACTTTCAAGTAGGAATCTCAATGTCTTGAATTAAACCTCTTGGTCTTTTACGTTCAGCCTTCACTTGTTGGCAAGTTGGATATTCTGCTACAAAGTTTACTATATCTTTATCATGTCATTCAACCAATACACTTCTCTTAAATCTCTATATATTTTGGTGAATCTAGGTTGAATAGAATACCAAGGGTTATGGGCTTCACCTAATATCATCTCCCTTAGGCCATTAACATTTGAAACACACAACTGACCTTGGTAACTAAGTACCTTATCTTCCCGTTGGGAGAAAATCTCAATCTTCTTGTCTAACACTAAATTCTTTAACTCCACTAAAGTTAGATCCATGTCTTGCATTGCCTTCACCTTTGATACTGATGAGTCCATATTTCAGACTCATTTTTGGGGATGGATTGCAAAGAAACATTGCCCTTAGTGTGCTATTATTTTTAACTTTTGACAAATATGCATGTGCTATAACAGGAAACACGATTAAAAGTGCACACAATACTCGATAAAATTTTGAAAAGAGAGCAAAAGTGCAGAAAGGCAGAGAAAAGTGGTATCGCCAACATATTCGGTGATTCGTCAAACACTCAGGGAGATTGCCTATCATTGCCGTAACCAAGGTTTTAGATCAAGACAAGAAGGTGGTCAGAATCGATATCGTAAAGCATGTTCAATACAACACCGAATTTCATAAGAGCTCGCCTAAAGTTACAGCACTCAAAGCCCCAAAACACTGGCAGGAAGGCGATATGATGGATATTTTGGTGCATCGCTAAATTGGATCGGCAGAACAAAAAGTCATCACCTAATGTTGCAGAAGAGAAAGTCTTTCTAAGATTGAGAGGAAAGCGGTCAAGTGCACATTCGTCACATCGCCTGAGTGCTCGACGATAGTCGGCCTTGATCGTCGAATGACATTTTGCAACACAAATTTTCACACATTTGCACGAAATATATAAGCAATTTTAGAAAGAACATTGTACATATTAGTTCATACCATATCATAATAATTAGTCTGTAGTAGTAGTATATAGAACTTTCCTCTTAGAGTACAAAGAGGAGTTAGGGTTTTGAAGCTTTTAGGGAGCAAATTGGAGAACACTGGCTAGAGATAATCAACTAATTTGTATTCAATCTTGTTACCTATGACTGGTGCTACTATGTTTGGTATCAAAATTTTAATTTCTAGCATGTGTGGCTAAAACCCCCATGTTAGGGATGTGCCATTGGTATGGGTATTTAATTTATCTATTGGGTCTTTGATATTTTGACTTATCTTTAGTCAATTTGAGTGAATTTATGACCATTCGTATGTTTTAATCTATAATTTGAAGGTTGCAAACTTGGAGTTTACTTAAATCTCTGAATGTTGCTTTAGCTGGAATGATTCGAGTGTGAAATGGATATAATGGCTGGAAACCTCTTCGGGTTTCAGTTGAAGTCCACAGTCATGGATTCAATGGCCAAGGTATTAGGGGTTTTGCTGAGATTTCTTTGGCCAAATATGTCCTCGATGGTCCGTGTATGATTTCTTAGATGATTCATGCGAAACACCTTTGTATCATAGCTGATATAGGTTACAAATAACCTAGCCTATTCACTCAATATCAATTTATTTAGTCAAATATCTAGACCCATATGGTAGATCGTTTCCCATATTTTCACATCTCCAACATCTTTCCTTAATAGTTGTCTAAATTGCTAATTAGAACTCATTTAGATCAATCATTATTTTGATTGTGCAACCCTCCAGATCCTACAATTACTTAGCCCAATGAGTCATTTCTATCTTGAATAACGATTCTTTATGGGATCTACCTAATCTATAAAGTTGGGTTATTATGCTAATGACGATCGCCTCTACTTACCTTAAGTTGCCAGGTTAAGCAACATCAAAAATGGTGCCATTGTCGGGGAATCAACGTGTTCATGTTGAAAGTGTTTGTTGAGCTTTGTTCTTGTAGTAAGAGTTGTTTTTATTGGTTTCTTGTTGTTTTTTCTATTGAAAAATAGGTGTTAAAATGGAGGATGATGAGAGTGTCCATGGGGAGAATGTTGGAGACATGAACGATATGCAGGGTATTAACTGAGATGAAGTGGGGAGCACTAGTGCTATCCAACTACCTCTATTGGCCAGAGCAGTTAACTTTTATATAATGAGAACTATGTTGCCACTCCTCTAGCTAAAGGGATTGTTTGGAGGGATCGACCACAAAGATCCTCATGAACACTTAAGGAACTTTGTTGATGTGTGTCTCATCATTCAACTTCAGGGGAGTGAGTCAGGAAGCCATTCAACTAAGGTTATTTCCTTTTTCGATCACCAGAGAGGCATTGAGGTGGCTAGCTGAGGTAACTCGTGATTTTATTAATTCATGGGAGGAGCTACAAAATGAATTCCTTGAGAGATTTTTTCCTCCCTCGAAGATGATAAAGTTGAGAAAAAGTATTGAGAACTTCACGCAGCTAGAAGGTGAGCTGTTGCATGAAACATGGCTCCTGTTTTGGAAAATCTTACTCCAATGTCCCAATCATAGAGTTTCAAACAATATGCTCTTGCAATACTTCTATGTGACCCTCGACATCGTGAAAAAAGGAGTAGCTGATCAGTTAGTGTGAGGAGGACTAATGACACAAACATTCACTGAAGCTTGTAACCTCCTAGATGGCATGACAAAGATTGATCAAGCATGGTACACAAGAGATGACATGGTACCTTCAAGCCACAGAGGTCCAACTAAGGAACAACTTGCTAAGGACCAAGAAAGGGATGAGAACATGGATAAAATGCTAATCCAGCTTAATCTTTTGACCAAGCACGAGGAAATCGCAAAAGTGTGTATGCTATGGGAGCCACTGGAGATCTGATGTGTGAGGGTGCATCAATTAAAGGTGGTTACAACAAGTAGGTGCACTACATGGGAAATCAAATGGTGGGTTCTTGATCGGCTTTTCCAAGGCCACTTGGGAATCAACATTGGAACAATAACTCTGGATGGCGAGATCGTGCATGGGCTGAACAACCTTAAGTTAGGAGTTGGAGGAACCGTGATGGAGATAGGTACATTCTACCTCATGATAGGGTAAAGGCTGTTGACCCAGTGGTTAATCAAGAGAATCCTCGGACTGAAGATATTTTCTCCTGAATCTTGAGCATGGTGGATGCCTCTAATAAAATCCTAAAAGAGATAAAATTTAACTTTTCTCAGTTGAGTCAAACTGTGATGTCATATTCGACATCTATTAAGCATTTGAAAACTCAACTGGGGAATATATCAGCTCATCTAAATCAATGTCCAAAAGGAGGTTTACCCAGTGACAGTGGCTATTCCAAAAGGGAATAATCAACAGTGTTTAGCCATAACCACTCGTAGTGGAAAAATAGTTGAAGGCACTAAACCATCACTTGTTGAAGAAGGCCTGAAGGAGGTAGAAGAAAAAGAAGGTGTTCTTGTTGTTGAAGCTAATGAGCATGAAGCTAATGTTGAAGATGGTGATGCTCTCGGCAATCCCAGAGAGATAAGCAAGAGAATAGTGGGGATAATGCTGTGAATGTCAACAAAGATTTCCCTAAAAATTCAAGTCCAGTTGTGAGGTTGAAAACACTTTAAGTCAAGGTTGATCCTCCATTTCCACAAAGATTGAAGAAGAGGGAGGAGGATGCTAAGTTTAAAAAATTCCTCTCTATGTTTAATTCATTGTCAATAAATGTTCCACTTATGAAAGCATTGATTAAAATACCAGGTTATGCTAGCTTCATGAAAGAATTGGTGATGAACAAAAGAGCTCTCAAGTATGAGACAAATGAAGGTCTCACAACTGCAGCGCAATTTTGTCACAAAAATTAGTAGAAAAGAAAGAAGACCCTGGTGCATTTACCATTCCATGCACCATTTGAGCCTCAAATTCAGTAAATCACTATGTGACCTGGGGAGCAAGTATAAACCTTATGAGCCTAGCTATATTTAAGGAATTGGGATTGAAGACCCCTTCACCGACCACAATGCAGCTGGTCATGGCTGATCGGTCTATCAAATGACCAGTGGGGATTTTACACGATGTGTTGATGAAAGGGGATAAATTTATTCTTCCTGTGGATTTTGTGATTTTGGATTGCAAGGTGGATACAGATGTGCCAGTTATCCTGGGGAGGCCATTCTTAGCCACCAGATGAGCTGTGGTGGATATTGACAGTTGAGATCTTAAGTTCAGAGTGAATGATGAGAAAGTTGTGTTCAACAAATGCAAAGCTCTAAAGAAGGAGATGATCCCAAGATATTGTCATTAATGGGCCAATCGGTGGTGAATTGATGACAAGAGAAATTACATTGTGCCATGCGTTAATTAAGATGTTGCTTGGGAAGCAACCCAAGGTGAGTATTTACTGCTTTTTAGTTTAAATAGTGGGTGTTGAATTATGTAGGCTTGAAAAAGAGAAAAATTGGAGTGGAGAGTTGAGAGGGCGATCAAATGGAACCACTAGGCGTATTGCCAAGTCAAAAAGGCGACCATCAATTCGACCACCTTTTGAGTCACTTGGTGACTCTTGAGGTGCTGTCGAATTTGGTGAAAAAAAGTCAATTCAATGAATTGCTAAAACCAATGGGCGATAATCAACTTCATCCCACTTCAAGGCTTACGGGAAGGTATGCATACTGTTAAAAAAGACTGTCCTTAGAAAATTTGGTGCAGCGCCGACTGTTCTAGGCAGTGTGGTTTGGTATTGACGAACATGCACACTCACCGACCTACTTAAGGGTTTTCAAATGCCTTGGTCCTTTCACTTTCCATCTTCCCTCCTTTACACCTCATTTGCAAGCCAAAACCCCCCTCTTTGATTTTCTTTGAAAATTTTTCACAAAAAAGAGTTGAGGATATTCATCATAAAGATATCTTTGAAGATTTCATTGTGTCTCACCACTGAAGAGGTATGTTCTTGGCCCTTGTTTTAGTTCTTTTGGTGAATACCATTGTCAATAAGGTTGATCAGGGTTTAAAATATGATAATTATGCTTAAAGGCTTCAAAACCTTGTTCAAAATTGAGTGGAAAATCTTTAGAGTGATGCTTAAAACCTGTGTTGCATGAAAAGTGATTTAATGTGGGTTTTGATTCCTTTTATGAATGTTGAAATTGGTGACGCCTGTGAGTTGGGTTAGGTTTATGAATGAATGATTTCTTGTCCAATGGTGGATTGTTTGTGGGTATTGTCTCAATTTCATACTTGTTATCATGCTTGAATGTTTTCACTTGAGATGGTGCTATGATCTCATATGTTCTTAAAAATGCTTGCTTGTTCGGATTGATTGTTCCTATGGGCTATGGGTGAAGTCTGACCAACCCCTAATCTCCTTTGAGCGACTGAGCTTTCCCTATGATATATTGGGTGACGTCATTCTTAAGGGCAAGTCATTATTTGATTGAGTAAATAGCCATGGAGACCGTGTGATAGTGATAATCAATAGTTAAGCATGCAGTGATGTATTGTGGTGGGTTAGTATGTGACTTTCATCTGTGTGATCTGTGGAAAAATTATTAAATTTTGAGTGAATAGATGAAGGACCATACCATTCACCTTAGGTGATGGTCATTTTGCCCGCCTAAGTGAACTCGACGATGTGCCTAGTTGTCACATGCACCACCTTCATTGACTGATCTTCTCGTGTGATTGTTATAACTTTAAGTGATGAACATTTGTCACTGACCAATCAATTTGCCACATCGCTAAATGTGAATGAATATCACCAAAAGTAGAAGTGCCCTAAAGTCTTAAAACAGTGCAAAAAGATGATGCTCTTTTTGATTGCGGAATCAGTTCGGAACAGTGCCGAGAATGTTCTGTGGTCAAACAGTCTTATCTACTCTGAATGTTTCTCTTCTGATTAAATTTTACACCTAATTGTTTATCAGCTACTACTCACACCATGTTGGAGTATGTTTTGCAAGATGACCAAGAGAAAGCATGTTCTAGCTAAATCCACTAGACCATCACCTTTTCCAGCAGAGTCTAGTCCGAAGAGGAAAAAAATGAGTCCAGCACCAAGGCCATACATAACTCCATATCACACTTCTCACAGAGAACTCAAGAATCCACAACTCCAAACTTCCTAAATAGTCTCAGGGCTGAAAGGCACAGGACAATTCTGGAGGAAAAATAGTTATCAGTAGAGATAGTAATTGATCGGTATCCAGAAGTTTGGGAAGTCCTTAAATTCTCCAATTTTCAAAGCTTTACCAAACCCCGAGATCCTTATGTGCCTAGCCTTGTGCTAGAGTTGTATGAAGCTTATGGCCAAGTTCTTCCCAAGAACAGAAGCAGGGTGCCAATTCTGTTCAAACCTCTTGATGTTGTAGAGGTTTGGAGTGTGCAAGTCCCATACGGAGAGGTTGATGATGATATCATGGGTTGCACATTCTGGAGTGGGAGCTACCTGAAAGACCTAATGTAACTCCAATATTTGGAAGGCATCAAAGCATGGCTAGCCCCGTTATTTAGAATTCCATCTCCATCGTGGTTAAAGGAGGGGGCAATTATTGAGAAGAAAGAGTTAAACATACCATCATGATTTTGCTTTCGATTCATTAGCAACAATTTGATGCCTTCCTAGAATGAGTCAATACTTCGCCATGCCAAGGCCGCATTGGTTGGTTGCATCATGGACCGAAAGGGGTTGAATCTTGGATCAATCATCGTCCCAGAAATCCTCACCAGGGCAAAATAGGAGCAAACCTCACTGCTATTTCCAAGTCTCATCACAGCTCTTTGTAAGCAAGCCAGAGTTCCAAGGAATAAAAAGGTTGATATGGAGGTGACTCCATTGGCATCCACTGAAATTCGATAGATAGAGACTGAGTTCTGGAGGGATGAAGAGGACATGGCTAAGAAGAAGCTAATTGACAAAACACTGGTTATTGATGTTGAGGCCCTCGAGTATGGCGCTGCAGAGCTAGGCACCATGGAAGAATAACTTATTCCTCTTCTACTTTAAACTCATCTTCTGCTCCTACTCCATCCACAAAGGTAGATGCCATAGATGACAACCCTCTACTCACTAGGGCCACTATTCTTGCATTTGGTCGGTTGGCCAAAGTAGCTGATCTTTGGGCCACTAGGGTTGTGTCATTTGTGCCTAAGTTAGTTGAGGCAGCTATAAACAAGGCTTTGAGGCCATATGTTGAGGGTGAGGCAAAACATCATGAGTTCCTAGAGGCCCACAAATTGAGGATAGATAGACTTGAGTCAATGATTGATAACCATAGAAAAGAGCTGGCCAGTTTAATAGATAGAGTGATAGAAGTCGATAAGACAGGAGGTAGAAGTGCAGACACATCAGCTTTGAAAGCGAATCTTGATGTGTTAAAGAAGGAGGTGACAACTCTCTAGTCCACTTTTTTGATACATTTTTTGATGGGCTAGAAGATCCACCACTCAAGGTGGATGCAGTTGTGATACCAAATGAGGAGCTAACTGTGAATGTTCCGAGTAATAATAGTGAAGAGAACCAAGACGTGAGCATCCCGGAGGTTGATAAAGAGACACTGGGGGCAGAGCAGAGTCAAGAGGACCAGGAAGAGCTAGATTGGTTAGAGAGCGAGATCGTGGGTGTAGTGAAAGCAACATCTGTTCTGGACCAGTCTATGATAGACACATTCGGTTTGAGTGAGGTTGAGCCTAAGCCTGCGAGGCCTGAGATTGATCTCGAGAGCACACTGATAGATAAGGGAATTGATGCCCCTACGACTGCTTTCCAGCTCCACCACCACCACCACAACAAAATTCATATGACAGGGGGATTCTCATACTTACTACTATCTCTTATGCTTACTCTTTATTGTTCTTTGCATGTTGAGGGTAATGTTTATTCTTTTACGAGGGGGTGAGCTTGAGGAACTCTTTATCTTTTGAATGATTGATATTTTTTATTTTGGATAAGACAATGGTGTTTTATTTTGGTGTTGATGCATTGATGGATATTAAGACAATTTTTAACTTTTTGGGTTGTAAAAGTTTTTTAATTTGGATAGTAATAGAGTAGTGTTTATTTTTGGTATTTTTGCTTTTCTCTCTTTTTGTGTTGAATGGATGTGCAAATGATGTCCTCAAATTTTGATTTTTGGCAAACCCCGTGCATATATGACAAGCCGTGTAAGTGTTAATATCGTGTCTCTAGTCCTTAGAAATCCGGGTATCGATGTTCCATATCCTTGATCTTGATGGTGCCATGGATAAGGAGCATGCACTCACTAATTAGTCTTTTCTTGATAAATCAATCTATGAATGAATTTGAGGAATCTTGAGTTGACTATGTGAACAATTGAGCTTGGATATGTGATGATCGAAGAATTGCAAATGTGTTGCCATTGTTTAAATGCGAAGCCATTTTGCCAATATTGGATTAGTTATTTTGTTGAAATGCTTGTTTTGCAACATCTATAACTTGCCAGGTTTGTTTTGAGGAGTAACTTGTTTAATTCCGGATTAGGAGAGGACCTTCGGCCTTCTTTGGTTCTATTAGTCCATTTGACTATAGAGACATCCTTTGACACTGAAATGAATCCTTAGTGAAGCCTTTTTGAACCTTGATCCCTTCTTTGGCAACCTTGTAACCTTGACTCATATTTGTGGAAGACAATTCCTTCTTGTTTCCAACTGAACCCTCCTTGAGCTTGAAATGTTGAGTTGTGCCAAAGGCTAAGTTGGGGTTGTTAGTAGAAAGAAGAGGGTGTCTCCCATGAAAGAGTCGGAAAAAGAGGGTCATGAATGAAATAAAGAAATTGAGGAGTCCTAGAAATGATTGAAAAGAAAAAGTGAAAAACAATACTTGAAAATTGAGGACCCTCCAAAAATAAATTGTTGTGAAAAAAAGTGCACAAGGGACACACTTAGGATGATAAACCAAAAGCAAAAGAGATGTCAGAAAGGAGATGAATGAAATGTGACCAAAAGAACCTTTGAGGCTGAAAAAATCATGTAGAGTTTAAGGAGGGATGAGCCACCACTGGCCATATGCTATCCTATCCAACCTTTGACCTACATTACGATCTTAGCAAAGTCCTTTGGGATCCTAGTCTGGAAGAAAGTCAAGTTTCTGATTGAGAACTAGGCAAGCCTATGGGTTGAAACTTACATGCTATTTCTCATTTGGGAGAGTGAGAGTTGAAGAGATCCCTTGAAAGCAAAGTTATATCTTAAGTGTTCAGGATCTTCTTTGGCGTGAAGGCAAATAGTGATGTTTTTCGACAGTGATTAGCAGTTACATGAGCAATTGTGAGCATAGACATATTTTGATTACTCCTTATTCACCTCTTGATGCTTTAAAGTCACATAAGTGGTTTGTGAAAGTTCGATAAGGGATGAAAAAAGTGAAGATGTATGTGTTGCTCCCTGTGGCCCTGTTTGCAAGCTCTGAATTGGATAGATTGATGTTTGATTTTCTTGAGGGCAAGTAATGGCTTAAATTGGATGTATTGATGAGTCTATATTTCATTTCCACCTATATGCATGTACTATGACAGGAAGCGATATTAAAAGTACACCAATAGACAATACTTGGTGAAATCTTGGAAATAGAGAAAAAGTGCAGAAAGGCGGAGAAAAGGCGGTATTGCAAACATACTCAGTAATCCATCAAAAACTTAGGGAGATCACCTATCATTATAGAAACCATGGTTCAGATCAAGCCAAGAAGACAGTTAGAATTGATATCGTAAAGCATGTTTGATGCAACGCCGAATTGCACAAAGCTCGCCTAAAGTTGCAGCACTCAAAGCTCCAAAACACTGACAGAAAGGTGATATGATAGATATTTTGGCACATCACTGAATTGGATTGGCAGAACAAAGAGTTATCACCTAATGTTGCAGAAAAGAAAGCCTTTTTAAGATGTAGAGAAAAGCAATCAAGTGCATATTCGGTGCATCGCCAGAGTGCTCAGCGATGGTCGACCTTGATCGCCAAATAACATTTCGCAGCACAAACTTTCACACATTTGCACAGAATATATAAGCAATTTTAGAAAGGACATTGTACATATCAGTTTATACCATATCACAATAATTAGTCTATAGTAGTACATAGAACTTTCCTCTTAGAGTACAAAGGGAAGTTAGGGTTTTGAAGCTTTTGGGGAGAAAATTGGAGAAGATTGGCTAGTGATGATCAACTAATTCGTATTCAATCTTGTTACCCATGACTGCTGCTACTATGTTTGGAATCAAATCTTTAACTTCTAGCATGTGTGGCTAAAACCCCATGTTAGGGATGTGCTATTGATATGGGTCTTTGATTTATCTATAGGGTCTTTGATATTTTGACTTATCTGTAGTTGATTTGAGTGAATTTATGTCCATTCCTATGTTTAACTATAATTTCAAGGTTGCGAACTTAGGGTTTACTTTAGATCTCTGATTATTGCTTTAGCCGGAATGATTAGAGTGTATAATGGATATAATGGCTGGAAACCTTATAGGGTTTCAGTTGAAGTCCACATTCATGGATTCCATGGCCAAGGTATTAGGGGTTTTGCTAAGATTTCTTAGGACAAGCATGTCCTCGACGGTCCGTGTATGATTTTTTTAGTTGATTCATGTAAAGCACCCTTATTTCATAGATGATATGGGTTACAAGCAACCTAGATTACCCACTCAATATCAACTAATTTAGTCAAATATCTAGACCTAGCTGGTAGATCAATTCCTATATTTGCACATCCCCAACTTCTTCCCTTAATAACTGTTTATATTGCTAATTAGAACTTGTTTAGATCAATCATTATTTTGATTGTTGCGACCCCCTAGATCCTGCAATTACTTAGCCCAGCGAGTCACTTCACCTTTGAATAACGATTCCATGTAGAATCAACCCCAATCTCTGAAGTTGGATTATTATGCTGTGACAACTGTCTTTATTTCCTTTGAGTAGCTGGTTTTAGCAACATCAGCTACTAATGATGACTCTGCCCCACTATGCACAAGAATACCACCTAAATGTGAATCACTCAACCTTACACCTAATTGAGCCAATCAATGAACATCCTTAACCACCTTTTTTCTTTCATTCTCAATATGTATGGCACTACCTATAGTCACCCTACTAAGTGCATCATCCATAATATTGCCTTGCTCGGATGATATAATACACTCACGTCATAGTCCTTAAGCAATTCTAGCCCCCTGCAAGGTTCAAGTCTCTTTGGCTAAACACATATCACAAGCTCTTGTGGTTAGTAAATATATTCACATGGAACCCATGAAGATAGTGATGCCATATTTTCAATGCAAACACAACTGCCACAAATTTAAGATCATGGATTGGATAATTTCCCTCATACACCTTTAGCTCCCTTGAAGCATAGGCTATAACCTTTCCATGTTGCATCAGTACACAATCTAGCCTCATACTTGAGGCATCACAATATATAACAAATCCATCTGAACCTTTGATAATGTTAAAATAGGGGATGAAGTAACATGGTCCTTTAATATTTGAAAACTTTCCTTATACTTAGCCGACCATTAAAGCTTTACCTTCTTTTGGGTTGACCTAGCCAAAGGTAATGCAATAGAGGATAATCCTTCAACAAATCTCCTATATTATCCGGCTAAACCTAGAAAGCTTCTAATATTCCAAGGGGATAATGATCTAGGTCAATTTCTTACCACCTCTGTTTTCTTTGAATCAACCATACCATGTAACAACCGGCTAAGTCATTTTGAGATATAGAATTTTGTATGTTATAAAAAATTTATCTCGTAAATTTTAAAGAAGCCTTTTGGAATATTTTATAATTTTTATTATTTAATTGAGGAATAATTTTAAATAATTAAATTAACTAGTGGATTAAATTGATAGTTTAAGTAATACGTTATATCACTCATCCTATATTAATTAAAGTAAGTAGTAGGTTTATCAGTTTTAATATATAATTAGTTGAAAAGAGGAGGAAAGAAGAGAGTTACGCGAAACTCACCTCGACACCACAAAGTGCAATCTACACGTTCCAAACTTCCAGATTTGAAGTGTTCTGAGGTATTGGAGTGAGGAAAATCATTGGTTAATTAGCTAGCTTGACATCTGTTCTTCAATTGAGGTATGTTATTGTTTACTCTATATGTTAGAGAGACTCTTACTAATGATTGATATATATTGAGTATTATCGTAAAATTTTCTATGCATTTATTGTTTTGGTTTGGATGATTGAAATGTTGTAATTGGTCTGCAATCCCAAGGCCATGAAATTCATAATCTTGAACTAGACTTATCAAAGTGATGCCTTGAATAAAGAAGTCTTGATGAAATATTGTTAAAGAACAGGAAAGTAATGATAAAGAATGATGAACTAATTGTAATTGGAACGGGTGTCACGTTTTGACATGATATAATTAGATTGGGTGTCACATTCCATCATGATATGATTGGATTGGGTGTCACGTTCCGACACTATATATATTGCATCGAGTGTCACGTTCCAAGACGATATATATTGGATAGGGTGCCACGTTCCGGCATGATAATAATAAAGTAAAACATATTGAAGTGATTTAATAAACTCAATCTCAAATAACCCATCTCTCAAAAGAAGTGTAGTGTGGAGGCCTGAGTCATCATGTTTTTTCTTGATATTATTGTCTGATTACGTACATGTTTATGATGTTATCACTTGTACTTATTGCTTGTTGCTTTCCACCTCCTAAGTGTTATAGTTGATTTCCTGATATTACTTATCCATATTAATTTCTATTTGGAGTTGGCCGATGATACCTACTCTGTACATGTGGCTCGTACTGGCTCCTACTTAATTTTTCTTTGTTTTGCATTTATGGAGTGCATCGAGTGTTTCATTGATTTCAACTCGCAATTAGCTCTAGCCAGTCGTTGGTATATCAGATCTCAGGGTGAGTTGACCTTTTAGCTTTAGTTGTATTCTATAAGTTATAACATGATGTCCTTAGTTTTTGGACATTAATTATTTTATTTATCAATTTTGGTGTTGACATTATTAGACTTGGTATTTTGAGATTAGTGTCCTTGATGTGATGACGTTCAGGTTTTGAGGAATGTTATGTAATAGAATTAGTGGGTTTTGTTATTCTTTGCTTTATAAGTTGAGCTTCCAATTATTCTCGTATTTTATAGTTGAACTGCTAATATAAGTTGGGATTGTATTGTCGGTTCGCCCACTTAGGAGGTTATATGTGGGTGCCTCTCGCGACCTATTTTGGGTCGTGACAAACTTGATGTCAGAGCCTTAGGTTCAATGATCTCATTACACAAGGTCAAATCTAGTAGAGTCTTTCGAAATGATATGGGGACGCCTTTACTTTTCTTTAAGAGGCTATAAGACCTTAGGAAAACTCCCTTCTTTATTTCTTTCATGCTATTACTTGAATCCAGTTGGTATCTAGGTGATACCAATTGGTATCTGATCTTCTTCACTCTTTTTCACAATGGTTAAAACTAGTGTACCATGCAGTTGTTGTAGCTCCACATATGGATGCATCCTTGGAGACAGACATAAAGTCTTGATTTCTAGTGGCCAACACGTTCTCTTCGCCAAGTTCTTAAAGTTGAAACTCTCAATCTTCTGGGATATAAAATCCAAAGATTCTTATGATTTTCTTGTCGATTGTAATGTGCTACCTTCAGATAAAATATTTAGAAAGTAAAGAGACTACATCAGACTTGAGAGAATCCAATAAGCATGCTTAAGTTTATCAATCCAAAAAATGCACTCTTATTTATGTGAATCATGCGTTTGACCTAGAGCAAGATATGATGTACTTCTAGACTCTGTTTTTCAAACCATTCTTCATATGTTATCCCTGCAAAGGTAGTTAAATTATGCCTATAAATACTTAGTGGTATTTGATCCTTCTAGAGAGAAAGTGATTGAAGGCTTTTAAAAACCATAAGTGATTGTATAACCCTAGAGTTAGAAAGACATGTAAACCATGAAGAGTGGGAATAAATAAATGATTAGAGTAGGTAGTTAAGAGTCATGTGGTGATAAGCTAAGAAATAGGGTGATAACTCAAGTTCCTTATAAGTTTTGGTTAAAAAGTAGTAAGTATCATCTAGCTTTCAGGATATAAGGTAGAGGAAGAGTTATTAATTAGTATGACATGGAGTACACTCGAATGAGAAAGGAGTTGATCTTTATCATGCCATTGTGTTAGTAAAGATTAAGTATATGTGTTGAATAGAAGAGTGGAGGGCATATATAAGATGATAGACCCAAACTAGGATCATGATTTTGAAAGAAGAATCACATAAGATATATAGAGTTATGAACTTAGCTAGGTAAAAAGGTATAATGGATAAGATATATATTACTTAACTTATGAAAGAAAGTGTTATGATAGACTATACTTAGATATACTGTGAGATAAAAGTTGATTTCGTGTCATGTGATTTAGTGGTTTAACATGTCTTGATTTTATCTGATAGTTCAGAGATAGTATAGTATGTAAAAAATATGAATGTACATGTTTAGCACTAGACCCTAAACTCGAACATTAGGTGAGCATTATGAAAAGGAGATAACATGACGAGAGTGATGCTATTAGTTGGAGATTTTCTCTAGTAGGCTAAGGGAGAAATTAAGATGTTGACTTGAAAGAAGTGTGATGTTATTAGTACGGTCAATGTGACCCTTAGATGAAAATAGTGAATTGAAGCCAAGTTATTAGATAAGAAAAAGGCCTAAGATGTATATCCAAGATAATATATAATTGTGTGAGACTTTAAGTTCATGATTTATCATGGGTACCTAGATAGTATATGTGATTTGTCAATGTAAAGTGGACTGATGCAATCATTCTTTATTACCCTTAAGAGTTGGGTCAAAGGGGGTTAGCTATAGATAATGAGGAGCCTCACATTATAGACCAAGTTTTTTTAAGTTAGGTATATGTGAACATAGAACATGAGTATTAGCAGACTAAAAAGGAAAAGGGTAGATCATAAGAGTCATAAAAGGCAGCTGTTACGCCAATAAGAGTAGCAAGCATAGGAAGATGTCTATAAAAATAGAAGAAAGTTAAAAGTGGTATCTCAGAAGTAAGTTTTAGCAGCAGTTTCATATTTCTGAGAATTAAGTAATTGAAGAATTTAAGCGTTCTTATGTATGACTGATTCCTTGAGAAGAAAAGCAAGAAGCATGGGGAGTTAAGCTCATTTGCAGGTTTCTAGATGCCCATTGACTAGAGAGGTTCAAACTATATCTAATGACCTTATGAGATTAGAAGTAACTTGGGGGAAGGCAATGAAGGATTTTAGTAGGAGAGTGCATATAAAATATGGGTTAGTCCTTTGGATTCTGTTGGTATAACTGGATTTAAAGTATCATGTTGATGATAAAGTTGATTTCAAGATGATGGCAATGACTATTGAGCATAATGATAATAAAAGTCTATGATAGATTATTATCAGGATGCAATCATATGATAAGGATTTTATACTAAATGAATCCTATATGATAATAATGACTTGTAGATCTTTAAAATTATGAATTACTACTATCTGATGAGTAATGCGATCGTACAAAAAGATGTAGAATATGTTGAGAAACTGCTCGAATAAGATTAAAAAGAGCTAGGTAAAAAGAGAATAAAATTAGTGAGATGTAAGTTAGCCTTTAGAAAGATACAATAACAAGGACATGCACTCAGATGGTCAAAGATCAAAGATGTACCTTCCGAGAGAGTGGAGAGTTGAATTCAAGGACACGTGGTTCTATCTATTCTTCTTTGGTTATAATCATAATATTATGTATCATTGATTTGAGTTTAAAATTTATTGGATAATATTTGAAAAAAAATTTATATGTGTGTGGCTTGAATATGGTGATAAGTTCTCTTTGTGATTTTGAGTATGGTGGTTAGTACGTTAAAATTTTTATAAAGGATATGGTAAGATCCATGATGAGGCAATCAATAGTAAGTTTAGATACATGAATTCATAAAGGACTTCACTGTATGAGTTGATGTTGACAGATAAGGGGAATTAGACTATATGATTGGAGTTAGAATCCAATTTTTTTTAGTGAGTCTATGCTTAAGGTAGTATGTTTTGTCAAGATACGAATTGGTAAAGTATGATGCGATCAAATTATATTGGATGTCAAACATTTGAAATGACTTATGCATGATTTGGATTGTAAAGTTAGTTACTTTCAATTACTAAAGGAGCTAAGGAAGGGTGTTACTTAAAGTTTTTATTTAGAGTATGAGGAAAAATAATAATATCATAAGTTATTGGTTAAAGAATATGATTGGTGGGCAAGTTAGTTAAAGGAATAGAAATCAGATATATTGAACAGTTTAAGACATTTGAAATTAACGTTATGAAAGGAATCTAAGAAAGTTCAAGGAAATACAACATCTTGTATAGATCTTTCGTTCGAAGTTGAAGGTGATATGAATTTTCACCAAAGAGCTTGACATATGACACTGTTTGTAGAAACGAAGTAAGCGAAGTTGATTTGAATTTTTGTGGATTTTGATATATGTTGGTTATTAAAATGTATGTAATCTCGGATCTCATAAATGCATAGTAGAAAATTGTTGTCATTTCTTAATGCTTATATTATGAGTAAGTTGTTTATCTGCATAAGATCGTAGCTTATATTTGTCGAAGAAAAGAAATTAGTTTGTGGCTTTAAGGAATTTTCTGAATGGTTTTAGTTTACCACTCTATTAGTGAGAATGATTTGTGATAATCTTGCTAGAGTAGAAACAACAGAAGTTGATTGTAAGAATGAAATCTTGACAAAATTTGTGATGATTTATGCATTATGAGTGATGGGGGTTGGTTTAGGTTCATTTCTAACTATAGTAAATATATTATTGTTTTAGAATTTTATCATGATTATGCGAGAAAAGATTTGTCCAAATAGTTGTGTTATGATCGGGTGAGTTTTGGTTCTAATTAGATTGTAACACCCCACATCTTACCATACTAATACTATACAAATGAAATATGACATGATTTGGTTAAACTAGCGCTAAT
>JAABOM020000012.1:17142220-17160334 GCA_011800125.2 Solanum clarkiae | reverse complement strand
GAAACTTCTCGTTTCTCGTCATCCTTTCTTTTTTACTTTCACTCTTATTTCATTTTTAGGTTCCAGGTCTATCCATACATTGAAAAGGACATTGAGTGTAATTGGTATTTGCATCAAATTAGTAATACAAGAGTTACATGTGGCCCCTTTCCAGCTTTTAAGGCAACTTCTCTTTTCATATCCTTAAAAATAAAGATGGTTTCCTACATAATATGTTCCTTTTCAAGTCGACAAAGTAAAATGGGGACAATTTGCCTGGACGAAAACAACAGCAGCCTGAAATGGTATAGAAACTTCTCGTTTCTCGTCATCCTTTCTTTTTTACTTTCACTCTTATTTCATTTTTAGGTTCCAGGTCTATCCATATATTGAAAAGGACATTGAGTGTAATTGGTCCATACGGATTCTCTGTTTTGATCATGGTCATCATAATTGTGCTTTCTTTTTTCAGACTATAATGGTATTTTCATGTCCTTATTACCTGGAGGAACTTCTTTTTGTTGTGGGGTTTGGACTGAGGGATTAATGGATATCCTTCCCTAGGCTTTTTATGGCAAACAAACATAATCTATCATATGGTGCTGGATTTACACATCTTTATACCAAAGCTGGACCTTGCTTTATGAGATACTCTTGAGCAAGATCAGTTGGTGAATTGAAACGTTTCGAAGTCCTCTTTTCTGTTGTATGCTATAGCTGATATATGTTTCCTGTTTTGATATCCACAGGCCGAAGCTTTAAATCTTGTGGTAAAATTGATCTAGTGCCAAAATCCTGGTGTTGCTTTTTCACTATCAGTTTTTGGGGCGCGGAAATGACTGGTTAACCTTAAATGTTATTACATTCCACAATTTCTCTGAGAAGCTGAACTTATTTGAGTGAAAACTTATGTTACTTGCACCAAGGCTGTGGCCTAGTCAACAATGAAGTGGGTTGAGAACATGAGTTCTCAGGTCCAAATTTCAGTAGAGACAAAAACATTAGGCGATTCTTCCCATTTGTCCTAGCCTTGGTGGATAAAGTTACTTGGTATCTGTTGTTGGTGGGAGGTGACAAATATCTTGTGTAATTAGTCGTGGGTGTGCAAAAGCTAGCCTGGACACCACGATTATCAAATAAAAAACTTTCTATTACTTAAAGCAGGGTATTTCTTCTTTTGGCGACTTCGTGTTCTGTAAATGATGAGTCAATTGGTTTTGTATCCATACTTGTCATTGTGATTCCTTATATTCTCTCTGAAGTCGTTTGTGCTTGAGTGACTAATCCTTCTGTTTGTTGGCATCTTCATGTAGACTTGAGAACACGTTGAATTATGGTCTTGAAAGAGTATGGGCAATTGGTTACATGAGAAGTTCAAGGAGGTGAGTTCTTTCAATTAATTTATGGCGGTATTGTTCTCTTTGAAAGTCCCCACATTTGCTTGTAACTTCAATTTGCTTTTGAATTAGTTTGTTGCTCATAGCTAGAAAAGTCCTCTGGATGAGGAAATAGGGAAAGTTCATTATTAGCTGCATGCCTAACAACTTGACAAATATCTGCAACTAAGGAAAAATTAAAGAGGAAAGAATTATATCTTCATATTACTTGTGTTCTTTGTGCACCCAAGGGTGTGCCTTAGCGGTTAATAAAGTAAGGTGAAAACCATGAGGTCTTAGGTTCAAATTCCAAAGGAGACAAAAACACTAGGTAATTTCTTCCATCTGTCCAAGTGTTGGTCGACAGAGTTAACCGGTACCTATGCTAATAGGAGGTAGCAGGTACTAGGTGGAATTAGTCGAGGTGCGTGCAAGCTTGCTCGGACACCAAGTTATTATTTTCTTTTGGGTTCCTTGTATTTCCTTTATTCTAGATGCATTTATGATTATTGTGCTATATGTGCAGGGTTGTAATTGGTTATGATGAGGGAACCATCATGGTAAAACTTGGTCGAGAAGTACCTGTTGCCAGTATGGATAACAGTGGAAAAGTTATTTGGGCTAAGCACAATGAAGTTCAGACTGTTAACATCAAGAGTGTAGGGGCAGAGTATGAGGTATGACATCACACTGCCTCTACTTTTGGCCACCTGATTGTTCACTGCCTCAGTAGTGTTGTATGAATTCTGTCTCTGCTTTATCTCTCAGGTCGTTGATGGAGAAAGACTGCCTTTGGCTGTGAAGGAATTGGGATCCTGTGACCTCTACCCGCAAGTGAGTTGGATTACTGAATATGCATGCTGGTGTGATCTTGTCTGATCTGTGTTTTATAACAAGTGAATTATGGTTATCAAAATATAAAACAAGTGAATTAGATTGGTCCCCTTTGTAGGCTGTTGCTATTTCTCTTTTAGTTAAACGAGCTGTCCATATATTGAAACAACACACCATTTGAACTTTGTATGTAGGATGGGTGATTAAATCTTTATTGAAGGGGTTCTGGAAAGTTGTTCTTTTTATATTTCCTAGTTTGTTTGCTTTCAGTTTTAATAACTTGAAGAATTCATTTTATCTTGTTGGGCTTTCATGCAACCATGGTTGTGGCTTAGTGATCAATGAAGTGGGTTGAGAACCATGAGGTCATAGGTTCAAATCCCGTCGGAGACAAAACATTTAGGTGATTTCTTCCCATTTGTCCAAAGCCTTGGGAGACATAGTTACCTGGTACTTGTGGTGGTGTGAGGTAGGTTATTAGTTGAGGTGTGTGCAAGCTGGCCCGAACACTACATTTATAAAAAAATCTTGTTTAGCTGTTTAAAGAGTATAGGTATAATATAGTTGTTGGCTTTCCTGTCTTTTTCAATTCGTTAGCATTAGAAGATTGACTGCTGAAGTTCATTTACTGAAAAATCTTACACTTCTTGTTTCACAGAACTTGAAGCATAACCCAAATGGAAGGTTTGTGGTTGTTTGTGGAGATGGAGAATATATCATATATACTGCTCTGGCTTGGAGAAATAGGTCATTTGGCTCAGCTCTGGAATTTGTTTGGTCTTCGGATGGAGAATATGCCGTGAGGGAAAGTACTTCAAAGATTAAGATCTTCAGCAAAAATTTCCAGGTCCAAATTTGTCCTTCCAAACAGCTTTTGCAATTGTTTTATGGTTTGCATTATCTGTCATTTGATTTGTCTCATGAAAGCATTGCTTCAAATATTTGAATCCGATTCCCCCAGGGCCTAACCCCATCCCCTATTCCCTCCCTGCGCTTTCTGCTTTCCACCCTCTGCATTTAATGAATTACATTTGACTAGGCTTGACAAGTAAGTTACTAGCTCACCTTGTGCAACTAGTTAAATAGATTTGTAAATGCAATTACTTTCTCTTTATCTTGAAGCTGAAGCAAACAAGTTGTAATTAGTTTATTCTTCAAATTCTGACCCAAAAGTAAATTATGATGATATCCTTCAGGAGAAGAAGAGCATCCGGCCTACTTTCTCTGCTGAGCGCATCTATGGGGGTACTTTATTGGCAATGTGCTCAAATGATTTCATTTGTTTCTATGATTGGGCTGAATGCAGGTTGATAAGGAGAATTGATGTTAATGTCAAAGTAAGACATATAAAGCTTTATGTCAATATAGTTTGGAGTGGTGCTTTACTCTTTTAGCTGGTAGTTCTAATTTTCTGCTGTGTTCTTTGCTTCAACTTCTTCAGAATCTATACTGGGCCGACAGTGGTGATCTGGTGGCAATTGCAAGTGATACATCGTTTTACATACTCAAGTATAATGTAGGAGCTCTCTTTCACTGATTTTAAAGTTCATGAGGTAAAGTTTTTTCTTCCGTGGATCATTGTATTAACAATCCTCCTACTGTTTGATGATAAACCTGCAGCGAGATGTGGTCTCTGCACATTTAGATAGTGGAAGATCAGTAGATGAACAAGGTGTTGAAGAAGCATTTGAACTTCTTAATGAGATCAATGAACGGGTCAGGACTGGGATTTGGGTTGGGGATTGCTTCATTTACAATAATTCTTCCTGGAGGCTTAACTATTGTGTTGGTGGTGAGGTATGATACATCCTTTTTACTGCTCCTCTTGGTAATTGTATCTGCACAACATTTTTTCTCACGCTGAGTTAGGGACATACTTTTTGTTGATTTTAGGTGACCACAATGTTTCACCTTGATCGGCCCATGTACCTACTGGGATATCTTGCCAATCAGAGCAGGGTTTTCCTGATTGACAAGGAGTTTAAGTGAGTAAGCTTGTGTGAGCTTTTAACAAGGGAAACCAAGAATTGTTTTAATATATACATAAACTCATCTCCTTTCCTGTAGTGTTGTGGGATATACTCTACTTCTTGGCTTGATTGAGTACAAGACACTTGTGATGCGTGGTGACTGGGACAGAGCAAATGAGGTCTTACAGTCAATTCCTAAGGAGCATCACAACAGGTATTTTGCGTGTTTAAATCTTTCAACATGGTTGTAGAATGTGATCAACTGTATCTTTAAAATTAGAGATGCCAATGCTGTAATTTTATGTTGTAAAATGTATATATCTGGTGCTGTACTGGATCCTGTAGTAAGTTGTCTTGAATACAACTAGTTTATAGGTGTTGATATTTTTGTACGTTCCAAGGCATTGTTGTTTCTAGTCAATGTTGCTTTGTAGAAAGTAAACTTCCATTTATTCAACTCATTTAAATCTCTATATAGGAATTAGTTGGTCCTTTTTGCTGAAATTTTTATTTATGTCTGCCCATTTGTTGTCAGTATATAGTTCCCTGATGTCTGATTGTATGTTTTTCCTACCAGCGTTGCTCATTTCTTGGAGTCACGCGGAATGATAGAGGAAGCATTAGAAGTTGCTACAGACCCTGACTACAGATTTGAACTAGCTATACAGCTGGGTAAATTAGAGATTGCCAAGGTGAGGGACAATAACTAGTGAAATGCGGTTTTCTTAGCACCTCATTTTTTAGAAATACTGGTGTGAAAAAAGAACTGTATGTTGTTAAAAGTTGATGCTCTTTCTATATATGCAGGAAATTGCCGTAGTGGCGCAGAGTGAGTCCAAATGGAAGCAGTTGGGTGACCTAGCCATGTCTAGTGGAATGGTAACTGTTACTTATTGCCCCTTGAGCCAATTCTTTTGACGAAGGATTTATGACAAGAGGAAACGTAAACTTACTGAAATTTCAAAGATAGAACATGTAGAAGTTAAATGCTAAGCTTCTTCTGTTAACATTCAAGTGAACTTTAGTATTCAAAAATTTCTCGGTGGAAAACCTCTGATTCATGGCCTTTTCTGTTGCCAGAGAAATTTATACATAATGTTCTTCACAATGATGTACTGACTGTTGTGGTTATCACCCCATTAACACTTCTCTTTCTCTTTGGTTGACGGAAGTAGCAGAGTCAAGCATATCACTCTGTATAGGATAATAGTTGATACTCTGTTTGTTGTCCTATCATCTATTAATGTTTTTCCCTCTGTTTCTGTTTGTATTCACGTAGTGTTCGTCTCAATCTTTTGTATTTCAAAAGAATGTTGGAGAATTCTGATATTTGAATGAAACAAGATCGTGGTGGAGTGAAATGGATTTAGAGAACTCATATAGCCAACTCAACTAGCCTGGAATGGAGTTATGTTGGTGTTTATCTTGTTGTGAAGTAGCAGAGGGTGCTTTGGAGTTTATTTCTAAGCATCCTAGTGATGTTTCTTTTGCAAAATGCATGTGCTTATTTACTTTTCACCAGTTTTTCGTAACTGCTGCTGTTTTACTATGTTTTGCAGCTTGAGATGGCAGAGGAGTGTTTGAAGCATGCAAATGACTTGAGTGGTTTGTTGCTACTCTATTCTTCTCTAGGAGATGCTGAAGGAATAACCGTACTAGCTTCTTCTGCCAAAGAGCACGGGAAAAACAATGTTGCATTCCTTTGCATGTTCCTGCTGGGTAAAGTGGAGGAGTGCATTCAGCTGTTGGTTGACAGGTACCTTTTCTCAAAATCATACGTATATCTGTATTTTTCATCTTGTAATGATTTCACGTGACATTATGTTTGTAGCAATCGGATACCTGAGGCTGCATTTATGGCTAGGTCTTATCTGCCTAGTAAAGTCCCTGAAATAGTTTCAATTTGGAGAAAGGACCTCAGTAAGGTTAGTGATCTTCCATTTTGTGTTTGCTTTTATGTGTACGTTCTGCGCCGTTGAAATTTTTTTTCCAGAGCTGGCTTATTCTGTCAGTTAGCAGTGGCCTGGAGTTTTAACTTTAGTGTAGGGGGTATGAAGCTACTTGACCATTAATCAAATGGTGCAAAGAAACTTCAGACCTCTGTACTCTTTAATGGGGCTCATTTTACCCGTTGTAGTGAGTTGTCGAATAAATCCAGACATTGTACTGTTTTGTTTCTTTCACTACTGTGCTATCTATTTGATGTGATGCGTGCCACAAGCATTTCTATTCGTAAGTTTTGTAAAGGTCAATGGCCTGAATGTGCACTCCCTCCCAGATGCAGATTTCTTAGCTGAAGGATTTGACCTCAAGTTTGCAACAGTGTCGAAACCAGGATTTTCATTAAAGAGTGTCAGAATATAAAGAAGTAAATATACGAGAAAGCCAACAAAATAAATTTTTAAAAAAGAATAAAAAATGGCTGCAGTCAAGAAGTACTATTATGCTGCTTGTAAGGGTGGAACACACAACCTCAGGCAAATTTTGCAACCCCTTAACAACTGCACTTAACCTTCAGCTTGTATCAGGAGGTGTCAATACTTGTATATATATTTACTAAACCAAAATTTGACCTATATATAAAATGTAATTTTCCAAGAAAGGGTGTCGCTTGATACCCCTCAGACAAGGGTAGCTCCATCCCTGGTCTGAAAATGATTAAGGTTGATTGTTAATGAAAATTTCATGTTTACTGTTCAGACTTATTCTGTTTGTAGACGGCTAATTGTTCTCCATGGCCATAAGCACAAAATCTTTGACCTTGTTTTGCATGAATTCTGCATGCAGGTTAACCAGAAAGCAGCTGAAGCTTTGGCTGACCCTGAAGAATATCCTAACCTGTTTGAGCACTGGCAAATTGCACATGCTGTTGAAGCTAGAGTTGCGGAGGAAAGGTAATCAGTACACTGCTCCTTCTTTCCATGCATCTTGTTATGTTCTCTTCGCTACCTGCCAGTGTCATCTTCCAAATAATGATGATTTGGTTGACCCTGCTTTGGTTTATGGAAGTTCCTCATTTTTGCCCTAATGTTTCACACCGTCTCCTCATTTTCTTTCTTGCTTGGCGTATGAACTCAAAAGGGATGTGTTCTAATTCCAATATGTATGGTCCGTTGGAAGATAAACTTTTATATTAACAGACTAAATTTCACTTGGAAAATTTGGTACCAATATGGTTCCTTTCCTTATTTTATGTAGGGGTGTCTATCCTCCAGCGGCAGATTATGGAAATTATGCTGATAGACCAACTACTAACCTTGTAGAAGCTTTCAGCAACTTGAGAATGGATGAAGAGCCACTTGAAAATGGAGAGTTGGATCATGAGGTATAAGATGGACACATTTCTATTTTTATGCTTATGAGAATCGGTTTCTTTACATGTGATCATTTTTGTATAATTAGATAAGAAGAAAAAGTAAAGCCATTTGCTTTATCCTAGCTAGGTTTACATGAAGTTGAAAATTTGTTCCCCTTTTTATAAAAAAGATTTAATAGTTTGGTTATATTATATTAAACCAGTTGTTGGTGAAAGCTAATCAGTAAAGTGAATCCTTGGTTGAACTGGTCAGGTTTCAGAACCAAATGGTAATGAGATGCAAGAACGGGGTGAAGATGACCTTCAACAAGAGGGCCAACAAGAACGGGGTGTAGATGACCTTCAACAAGAGGGCCAAGAAGAGGCTGTTGTAGTGGATGCCGACTCTACTGATGGTGCAGTACTCGTTAATGGAAATGAGGCTGATGAAGAGTATGGTACGAATACTGAAGGAAAACAGTCAGCCTAAAAGCAATTGGTTGGGTTGGTGTGAAATCCTAGTTTGTCGCCGGTGATTAATTGAATTTCCTTTAGTTGCTAAATTTCACATCCATAGATTCCAAATTTGTCTCTTTCCTTTTTGTGGTTCTTTAATTTCATCGTCTGTCCTTATACCTGCCTGCAAGAAAGGTAAAATAATTGACCCCAGATTGAAACATTTTAAACAATCATCTCACTGCCCACGCCCTCCAGGGAGGGGAGAAAACGTATTGCACACGTGTAAGACAAATAGGGAGTTTTGTGTTTGTTCTTCTTCTGTATTGGAAGCTTTATGCAATTATCTTAAAGACAAAGTTTTCTTCGGTATCTGACTCAAATAGTCATCTCTACTCTTGACATCCTTGTGTCATTTGAGCTTGAAATGTTGCTACAAAATTGTTAAGATTTTCGTCATGTTGTGGCCGACCTTAGTCTGCTTTCTGTTATCTTGGCACAAATTAGGTCTGCAGCCAGCAATTCTTCTTCATCTTGTTTTCACACTTCTCTTAACAAAATTGTTTGGTGTATATTTTTTGTTTATTTATGTTGCCATTTTTCTCTCTTTTCATCTCTCATACTTTTCTTATTTTAATGCTTTTGCAGTTCTTACACCACATCATTAGGTTCAACCAAGACAGATGGTTCCAGTTGTATGTAATCTGTTCTTGAGGTGAGATTTGAATTTCTGCATACACTCCTATTGCAATATGATTTTTTTTCTGGAAAAAGTTCTTAACATATCTGCATGATATGGTACTTCATCTCTCATTATACTTTCCAACTTTTGTATGCATGAAATATTATTGTTTTAGTTAGGTTGAGGCACCTCCCTTAATACTTAATATTTTTCAAAGATGAAACAAAGTGTCAAACTTATATTACCGTTTTCAGCACAAAATGTGCTTAATGTTTTCTGCAAAAGTACAAATACATTACATATATTATACTACAGGGAAAAATAAACACAATTATTATTTGGTTAAAAGAATTTTAAGAAGTATATATATGCCATACTAAAATTTTCATTTTATATTAATTTGTTCTTCGATAACATTTACTTTGCTGTTAAATACTTCACTTTACCAGCTAGAGTTATGGGTTGTTTGGTAGAGTGTATGAGCAAAGCTAATGCATGCAATGATTTGATGTATTAGTAGTACCTTGTTTGGTATACTTTTTCATGCTATGTGTGACTAATGCTTGCATTAGTTGCACTCTATTAAGGTGTATTACTAATACCATGGATTTCTAGGTATGCAAGGGGATTTCATGCATGCATTAGCATGATTAAAGACCTAATTTGCCTCGCGATTTTTTTTTTTCATCTTTTCCACGATAAGTATGGAGGTTATTTTTGTAAATATAACTTTTATATGCAACACATGCTATTTTTAATGCATCAAATCAAACAATGCATAAGCATATTCTATGTATAATTAATGCTGCAAGCATTATTAATACACGCATTACTTATGCAAGCATTATTAATACACTTCATTTAGCATTATTCTTATACAACGAATCAAACGACCCTTTAGTAATGGAATGCATGAATGCCGTGGTGCAAGCCATAAGCATTGGTACTCACACCAGAGTGTTTCTAAGCTAAATGAAGTGCCCAACATGCAACACCAAATTTTAGTGTCTAAACCTGCCTCAGATGCACCTTCAACAGCATTGTTTTACGTATTGTTCGATTAAATGCTTCGAAATTCTTTGTTCCACTTTCTTCGGATTGATGAAATAAAATAAAGGTATGTTAGCTGGCAACACCCCGATTCACTCCTAGAGTACATTTATACAGATTTTTCTGGCAGGATGGGCAAAAGATTATAATAATTGTGTTCTGCATCTCTCAACCTTCATAGTAGTATTAAATATTTGGGTATACAACCTGTATACTTCGCCTGGTAGAAGATCAAGTCTAATGGATATCCAGCTTCTCTAAGCCATTGCCTTACTGCATCAATTTCCTTTGCCTTTATTAAAAGATTGAAAGAAAATCTAATAGTTTCTCCTTTTGTGATCGTTTCTTGTATTTTCATCCTAACTTTACTGATTGTTTTTTGTTTTCATTCTAAGATTCTGCTGCCTTGAAAGGACAGTTCAAGGGATCGAATGTCTGTTCTGCTGGTGGTGTGATTTTGTAGCAATGAGTTTTGTCAGGATGGTGTAGAAAGACATTTGTTTGCAGCTTCGGTTAATAGCTTTAGACACCTCATAGCTTTACATTATTCTTTCAGAGGTGTAAGTTCATATCTCCAAATTCTTACGTGCCCTTGTGAATGTAGAAAAACTCGTACCATATATAGACAAGCAGGAATAGTGCATTAAGAGTTTTAGCTTCCATCTATTTTCAACCACTCTTTTTATTAAAATCTGCATCAAGCAAGAGGGGGGTTGCTAAAGAGCTGTCCTACAATGCTGGAGCGCTCACATATTGCTCTTGTACTTGGGTTTCAAAGCTAGGTCTCTCCCGGCAATAGGAGAACGAAGTGAAATTTAAATGAGGTCCTACATACCAGTGTTGCTTCTCGACTCTTCCACCCAAATCAGTGTTGGACATCTGTTCTTGCCTCCGTGTATTTTGGAGAATCTGCATTTTCAGCCATCTACTATAAATCAAATATTTGGAAATTCATCATGGGACGGGTGCATGCTTAAATATTCGATGGATTGTTGGGACGACCACTAATGATTTTCACGTATTGAGTTGTAATCGAATTGCTTTGGGTTATGTATGCTAGCTACTTTCAAGGTTTTCTCAATAGAGATAAACACTCATGATGAACACATTCTTGATCAACGGTTCCTTGAATTTAAGGAATTTTCCCTTTGAGCTAACAAAAGAGATTCAGTATATTATTACAGACTCTTGCAGTCAATTGGATAACTCCCACATTGTCACATCTCTCCGGTCCTTGACTAGAAAGGCTGTTACATTCCAAAACATTCCCTAGATGTGATTGGTATTTCCCAATACCATCCATCGGGAGAACTAAACATCCATACACGTATTCAAATTATCTAAGTATTATGATACAATAGGTGCAATATCAAACCTCATTACTACTCATAAAAATGAAATAACTATTAAACCAAATTCGTATATCAAGTTATGAAAGCAAAAAAGTCACTTAACAAAATATCTCTAGTTTAAATCTCACGATAAGATCATGGAGCATCTAATAGATAGAGCTGAAATAGTAGCCTCCACGAACAATATGAAGGATCATCTCAGCAACAGAATTCATGGGAACGAACTTGTTAGCAACAAGTCTCACTGTTTGCAACAGTATCTGCATTAACATGCAAGTAAGGAGTGAGCTATATAAATATAACCCAGTAAGATCCTCGACTCGCTATTTTAATATTCTCGGAACAAGAGTTATAAAATACATCTGCACAACGTATATAAAAAAATAATATACACAAAAATATACTTCATAATATAAGGCTCAAAAAGTTCAAACAAATGTTCACAAAGGTGACTACATGTCTCAACTCAATCCACACTCAAAACTTATCATAAATGGTAGTGAAGGAGATCAATCCATCATCCTAACAAGTCCATGACAACATGTATAATGCTCTAAAAGTATACTACATCAACGTGTACAAAATCCCTAACATATTACAATAGCATAGATATGCCTATAACATATTACGATAGCCATGTATGCCCCTAGCAACCGTATCACAATAATGAAGAAAGATATCTAGTATCACACAACATATAACTTATAATAGTATTCAATATTCTTCACAAAATAGCATGTGTAAGGCTGATCGGAGGACACTACTTCTGTCAAGCAGACGCTTGTCCCAACACATGCACTAGGCAGAGAAAATATATTTTGTAAAGCATGTTTGAAAAGCAAGAACTAAAGCTTAAAATCTCACTTACCTTATTAATGACAAGTGCTCCAACCTTGCAAGATGTAGAACACAAACCAAACAGCCTTCAATGTCTTCAATCTATACAAAATAGTGGTTATCGGTATCAATTATGCTGGTCAAACTCAAGTCTCAATATCCCCAACCTTCAGGGTTAGAGTAAACCTTAATATCTAATGCCTTAAACTATAAATTAAAGGTAAAATAAATTATATGTATAGTATACCCAACATCCCTGTTTAAGCATAAAGCTTTTTATAAGAATTGTCAAAATAGAGGCTTCAACTACTACCCAAAATTTGCTTCTCACTTTAATGAAACCACTGCTCGTATTTCTGCACTTAGATCATTAGTATAGTCATCACTTCTATTTTATTTAAAAAGAAAATCACCGGAAAGGTTTGAGAATAGATTCAAAACTGATCAAACAGTGAAGTAGTTGCATGATGACAATTTCTATTATCTTCTCATTGTATCTACTAATATCACTACATCATTGGTTCTTTATTGAGACCTAATTATAGTATTTCATACTCTAAAAGGCTACGAGCAACACACACAAACACTTATGTTTTAAACTAACAAGAGCATACAATAACAAGAAAATACTTGCATTTTATCATCCAAAATAGTGGTACAAAGATCAAATTAATTCTGTGTATGAACTTTTCCGAATCACCTTGATGCTGCGTGTTTTCTTCCCAAAGAAAGGAATGAAATAAAATTGCCCTAATATTTTTCATGTTGCATACGACTGACTTGAAAAATAAAAGGGTTTGATTGTTTTTTTTTTTTTAAATTCTTTAATAAAAATTATTGGTTAAAATTACTAATTAACCCTTCATTTAAAAAATAAGGGTCGTCACATTCTCCACAACTTAAAATAATGTTTGTCCTCGAATGAGTATAAAATCACAATTGAAGTGTCAAGTAAGTGAGGATATCTATCTCGTATATCCGTCTTGGACTCTCTAGTAGCCTCTTCAGTTGGATGATTGCATCATAACAGTACTGAAACTACTTCGACCTCGATTGTCTCACTTGCCTATTCGGAATAGACATTAGATCTTCCTCATATGCTAAATGCTCATTAAGCTCCACATTTTCTAGATTAATCTTATGACTATGATCACGAAATACCGTCGAAGCATGGACATGTGAAACACAGGATGTATAGAGGACAATCTTGGAGGTAAAGCAAGTTGGTATGCCACCAACCGAATTCGATATAAAATCTCATAAGGACCAATTATATATTTAGGGCTCAACTTATCTTTTCAACCAAATCTCATAACTCTCATAGGAGAACTTTTAAAAGACCTTTTCACCCTTCATGAACTCCACATCACTCACTTTCTTATTTGCATAAGTTTTCTGTCTACTTTGTACTGTCTGAAGTCGTTCTCGTATCACTGCAACTTTCTCTAAGGCCTACTAAACCAAATTTGGACCTAGTAATTGTGCTTCGCCAGGTTCAAACCATCCAATTGGTAATTGACACTTGCGATCATATCGAGCCACATACGGTGCCATCTGTATACTCGATTGATAACTATTATTATAAGCAAACTCTGCCAAAGACGACTGATCATCCCAATGTCCATCGAAATCAGTCGCGCAAGCTCTAAACATGTTCTCCAAGATCTGAATAACCCGCTCGGACTGTTCATCAATTTGGAGGTAAAAAGATGTACTCAACTCAATCTGTGATCCCAAAGACTCCTAAAAAGACTTTCAAAACTTAGTAGTGAACAGTGCACCTCGATATGATATTATTGAAATAGCCACTGCATAAAGTCGATCTATCTCTCGAAGGTGAATATCTGCTAACTGCTTTGCAGTATAAGTAACCTAAACTGGTATGAAATGGTAAATTTTGTGAGTCTGTCTACAATAACCCAAATCGAATCGTGCTTCTTGAAAGTATTTGGCAACCCAATAACAAAGTTCGTGTTAATTCTTTCCCACTTTCACTCTAGGATAATCAAGTCTTGCATTACTCCACCAGATTTTTGATGTTCATATTTGACCTGTTGGCAATTCAAGAAACTCGTCACATCAGGGCCGGACCCACGTGTTACTTGGTGGGTGCTCAAGCACTTATTGATTCCGACATAAAATATATATTTGCAGATTAAAAATACTGTTAAATTTATATAATTAATTAATAAGTACCCAATAAACAATTGTTGGATTTAGCTTATTGGTTAGAAAGTTGATGCTAAAGCTTAGAATACCTCAAGATCATGGTATCAATCCTCTTGGAGGGAATTCTTAATTGCAATTTTCTTTTCCCTAATTCTAGGCTTTTAGTTCCTCTTTAATAATTTCTAAACCAAATGCATAACTACAAATTTATAATTAGCAATTTATGTTAGTTACAAAATATAGAAAAATCATTAAGTACATGTTTTAATTTTCTAAATTAATGCTCCACCTCTTTTATGGAATCACAAAGATTCTCATCCAAACTACATAACAACTTAACAAATAATTTTTATATATTTATAAAGTTGTTTAATCTCTATGCAAAGGATAAAATATTCGCAAGTGTAAGCGATGTTATTTATTACTTATTTTAATTTTAAACTACAACAAGTCATCGAGTACATTATAATTTGTGACTCAAAATCTTTTTTTTTTAATAGTAATATTAAACATAGCTTTCTCATTAACTTTTTCACAATTGTGTTCAAATTAATTAGCCTTTGCAATTACACTAATGAGCAATTAAATTTATCTTTAAAAAATTAAAGCATCCACTAACTTCAAATCCTGGATCAGCCATTGAGTCACATGCTTCTAAATATCAACCTTCATACCTTTCCACTAGTATAAACTATATAGGTCCTGATACACCTGAAGCACCTGGATGGATGAAGTATTGCGAACTATGAGCTTCTTCAAGTATTAGCCACTTTACCTCACCCACCATGGGTATATATAATCTACCATGTCGATGCAAAACACCCTCGCCATCAATTGGGAACGACTTCACACCTCTACTCTGCACTCGATCTTGTAATCTATCAATTTGGGGGTCATCATGTTAGCAAGCCTTGACTTCTCCAGCTAAGGATGATTGCACCACCATATTTTCATGAAACCTGCCAGGCAATGTATGATCGATTTGAACTCTCTGATTGGATAAAGACGGAATATCCCTAGCCATAGGTCGCTTTTCAACAGCAATTCGGGTTAAGCTACCCATAGACTTCCTTCTCAAGGCATCTGCCACCAGATTCACCTTTCCAGGATGATACAACATAGTAAAATCATAATCTTTAAGTACCTCTAACCATCGTCGTTGCCTCAAATTCAGATCCCTCTGCTTGACTATGTATTGCAAACTCTTATGATCTGCATAGATATCACATGGTTCACCATAAAGGTAGTGACACCAAATCTTGAGTGCAAATATCATTACGGCCAATTCTGAATCATGCGTTGGATAATTCTTCTCGTGAACCTTTAGCTGTCGAGAAGCATAAGCAACTAATTTACCATTATGCATTAAGACACATCCCAATTCGATTTTTGATGCATCATAATAAATGATGAAACCACCCTCTACCATGGGTAGGGTCAGAATAGAAGCTATAATCAATGCAGTCTTTAATTTCTGGAAACTCTCTTCACATCCATCTGACCACTAAAAATCACACCTTTCTGAGTTAAACTTGTCAACAGAGAAGCTACCTTTGAGAAACCCTCCACAAATCATCTATGTAATATCCAGCTAGTTCAAATAAACTGTATATCTCCATTGGGGTATTAGGTCTAGGCCAATCCCGAACAACTTCTACTTTTCTTAGATTAACTTAAATCCCATTTCGTGATACCACGTGTCCTAAAAAGAAAATTGCTCCCAACCAACACTCACATTTTCAGAACTTAGCATAAAGATTTCGTTCCCTAAGTGTCTGCAATATAACTATCAAATGATGATGTTCATGCTCAGTCTCATCTCGAGAACAGATCAAAATATCATCAGTGAATACAATCACAAAATGGTCTAAGTATACCTTGAATACCTTGTTCATGAGATTCATAGATGCTGTAGGTGCATTAGTCAATCCGAAAGACATCACCAAAAATTCAAAGTGCCCATACCTGATCTAAAAGACTGTTTTTGAGATATCTTCTGTCTTTATTCTCAGTTGATGATAATCTGATCAATCTCAAATCAATTTTGGAAAAGTGAGTAGTGCCCTGAAGCTGATCAAATAGATTATTAATACGAGGCAACAAATATTTATTCTTGATTGTTGCCTTATTCAATTGCTTGTAGTCGATACACATTCTCATCGTGCCATCTTTCTTTTTTACAAATAACATTGAAGCATCCCAAGGCAATATGTTATGCCTAATGAACCCCTTATCAAGTAGCTCTTGGAGTTGAACGTTCGATTCTCTCAACTCAGCCAGAGCCATATGATATGGAGGAATAGAGATAAGTTAAGATCTGACACTAAATCAATGTTGAACTCAATTTCTCTCATAAGAGATAAAGTCTTTTAGAAACACATTAACGAATTCTAGAACAATTGGAACTCTATCGATAGTAACGTCCTCTCCTCGAGTATCACGGACAATAGCAATAAACTAAAATACCAATGATTGATCATTCCGAATATCTTTATATAAGATATTATCTTTCCCATGTCAGAGGAGTCATGCCTTTCCACACTAAGAATGGTATTCCAGGGAAATTAAAATGTACAAGTTTAGCATAACAATCAACCAAAGCATAACATAATGCTAGCTAATACATGTCCATAAGTACATCAAAGTCAGGTAACGACAACACTAGTTGAGCAATTATCGTGTCCTTTCCCTACGTAGATATAACACAATATCTATACACTCTATCCATGAATAAAGTGTCCCATATTGGAGTCATAACTAATATAGCACATTAAGAGTCTCAACTCGTCGTTCTAAAGATATAGCAAAAGATGAGGATACATACGGATATGTATAACCAAGATCAATAAGAGCATATGCCTCATGAAATTAACAGTAATAATACTGTGACTATAACATTAGATCCATTGACATCCTGTTTGGCCATAGCAAATAATCTCGGTGGTCCACCTACTCCCTAAGCAACCTATGTACCTTGTCAACCTTGTCTATGAGCACCTTGTAGAGCGACCCTAGCTGGCTGAATCTGAGCCTGAGTATTTGCCATATTTCTTTGCACCAATGTAGTAGATTGACTAGTACTAGAATCCTTCTTAGAATAAAATTTAGCAATATGACCTATTTTATACAAGTAAAACAAGGACCACCAATACCAACGCAGCGACCATTATGATTCCTACCACAATTAGAACACTTTTGATGTCTGAGGAATTATTACCCTTCTTCTACATCCTTTGTTGACCTTGTTTAGCTAGATAGCCACTCTTAGAAGACTTTACGACTGACTCTGACCGAGTAGGCCTAGAATGCCCGCGATTAAAACCACTCTTATCTCTAGATGAAGCACCACTAAACCCATATGTATTACGTGCCTTTTTGCTTTCTCGCTCAGTTTTCTCCGTTTTCCAATAGGACTCACAATGTAGAGTAGTGCTAACCACATCTGAATATGTACTATTTTGCACACTTATATCACAGGACCATGATAATGATGCTCTAGTCCGTCCATAAATCCTCTCAAAGCAAGACAGCGACGGTACTGATTCACCTAACCGAAGAGAAGAGGATGATCTCCTCTGTCGTAGCAAAAAGAAGTGTCAACGCCGCCAGCTTTTTAAAGAGATATTTGGATCCATCCTTGTCAACATTTTCCTTGGATCTGCAACCAAAAAGGTACATATCTAAAAATTCAATGAACTTGACCTCATACTCTGTAACTGTCATATTGCCCTAATGTAAATCATGGAACTGACATCTCATATCATCTTGTTTGCTCAATGGAGTAAAAGTATCATTAAACATTATTGAAAACTCTGACCCAGTGATAGGTGGTGACCTTCCTTGTCTACCTCTCTGAATGGAAGTCCACCATGCTTTTGGAGATCTGAGAATATAAAATGGTGAATACCACACCATGAGTATCCTTCAACCCTAATATACTAAGTATCTTTTCACAACAATCAATGAACTTCTGAGGTTCAAAAGAAGTTGGTATCGCATCAAAATTTGGTGGCTTAAGATCCATGAAATTCTTAAGATCTTTGGATTGCCCTGAAATTGCAACTAGATTACCAACTCTTTGGGGTGGGGGTGGGGGGTGGGGGTGGGGGGCAGA
>JAABOM020000012.1:17119182-17134830 GCA_011800125.2 Solanum clarkiae | reverse complement strand
TAACACATTTTCCTTGAGCCTTAAAGTCCTTTGGAATCTAAAAATGGGGCTAGTTGATCCAAGAATTGCTAGCATGCATATTATGGAAGTTATGTATACTCCTAGTAACCATATCACAATAATGAAGAAAGATATCCAACATCATACCACATATAATAATATTCAATATTCTTCATAAAATAGCATGTGTAGACTGATCGAAAGATACTAGTTCTACCAAGCACAAGCTTTTCCCAACATTTGCACCAGGCAGAGAAAATATATTTTTCAAAGCATGTTTGAAAAGCAAGCACTAAAGCTTAAAGTTTCACTTACCTTATTAATGGCAAGTGCTCTAACCTTGCAAGGTGTAGAACACAAACCAAACAACTTTCAATGACTTTAATCTATACAAAATCTTGGTTATCAGTATCAATAATGTTGTTCAAACTCAAGTCTCAATATCCTTAACCTTCAGGTTTAGAGCTAAACCTTATTATCTAACACCTTAAACTATAAAATAAAAGTAAAATAAATTGTATGTATAATATACCCAGCATCCCTGTTTAAACATAAAATTTCTCATAAGAATTATCAGAATAGAGGCTTCAACTACTGCCCAAAATTTACTTTTCACATTACTGAAATCACTCATAATATTCTGCACTCAGATCACTAGTATAGTCATCACTTCTATTTTGTTTTTTTAAAAAAAAACCACTGGAAATTAAAGGTTTGGGAGTAGATTCAAAACTGATCAAATAGAGAAGTAGTTGCATGATGAGAATTTCTATTATCTTCTCATTGTATCGACTTATATCACTACATCATTGGTTTTTTATTGAGACCTAATTATAGTATTTCATACTCCAAAAAAGCTGCCAGCAACACACACACACACACATAAAAGTCTTAAACTAATCAGAGCACACAATAACAACAAAATATACCTGCACTTTATTATTCAAAATAGTGATATAAAAATCAAATTAATTTTGTATATGAACTTTTCCGAATCACCTTGATGCTGCGTGTTTTCTTCCCAATGAAAGGAGCAAAAAACAAACTGCCCTAATATGTTTCTTTTTACGTGCTACAGACTAGAAAAATGAAAGGGTTTGGCCATTTTTCTTTTAAAATTCTTTAATAAAAATTATTGGTGAAAATAGCAATTAACTCTTCATTAAAAAAAATAAGGGTTATTGCAGGGCCTCTTCGCTGTAAGATTGCTTACATTGCTATACTTGGGGTTATTCATGGTTATGATTAAAGCATTTACTTAAATCGCAATTTGAATCAAATTGATAAAAAGAAATTAATATTTGGTTTGGTTTAGTTAGGCTTGATTTTTCAATTTTAAAAATTGATACTATTTAGTTGGGTTTAGATTTTACTAAAAAAGTCGCAAAAATAATTAAATCGTATTGAGAAATTATATATGAATTTTTTATTTATTCATAATATTTTGTTAAATTTTATTTATTCAAAGGATTGCTTACCACCACTCCTATTTTGAGTCATCCAGTTGGAGACGAGGGGTTTACAATGTATTGTAATGCCTCCAGCATTGGCCTAGGATGTATTTTGATGTAACAAGATCGAGTTATTGCTTATGCCTCTAAAATAGTTGCGAGCCAACAATGTAACTATCTTACTCATGATCTAGAGTTAGCGGAGGTAATTTTTGCACTTAAGATTTAATGATATTACCTATACAGGGTCCATTGTGAGATTTATAAGACCATCACAACCTGCAGTACATTATGATCCAACAGGACTTCTATTCTAGGCAGAAGCGGTGAATTGAGTTACTAGCTGATTATGACCTCTCCATTCTATATCATCTGGGAAAGGCAAATGTAGTGGTGGATGCCTTGAGTCGGAAGGTGATTAACATGGGTAGCTTAGCTTATTTTCCTATTGTCAAGTGACCTTTAACTGTGGACATCCAGTCCTTAGTTGATAGGCTAGTGAGATTGGATATCTCAGACTCCGGACCAATTAGCTTATATTGGCGCTCAGCCTTTTCTATCTAATTAGATATGTACCAGACAGTGCGAGGATGAGGCATTAGCGATCCTCAGAGATCAAGCTTTGCAGACTGTTAATGGCCAGGATACTGTGGCCAATTGTGTGTTCTTAGAGTTGGGGTCTCTGGTACAGTTGATTCTGCATGAAGCTCATGATTTCAGATACTCTATCCATCTAGACATGGTGAAAGTGTATCGAGATTTGAGGCAATATTATTGGTGGGATAGTATGTAGTGAGATATAGCTGATTATGTATCCTGTTGTTTTAGCTTTCAGCAGGTAAAAGTTGAGCATCAGAAAACCGATGAAAGCTTCAGAGATTACCCATAGCCGAGTGAAATGGGAGCAAAACACTGTGGACTTTGTGATGGAATTGCCTCAGACTTTTGGGGATGTTGATAACATCTGGGTCATTATTGATAGACTGACCAAGTTAGCCCATTTCCTTTTGGTTCGGTCTTCTTACAGTGCGGAGCAGTTACCCTGTGTAAACATTCAGGAGATAGTCCGTCTTCACAGAGTGCCAATGTCCATTATATCAGATCGGTGTTCGCAGTTGACCTTCAGTTTCTAAAGAGATTTTCAGAGAGAGTTGGATAACAGTATTGACCTTAGCAGTACATTTGATCCACAGATCGATGGTCAGTTAGAGCGTACTATCCAGGTCCTCGAGGATATGTTGGGGGCCTGTGTATTAGAGTTTGGTGGATAGTGGGACCAATTCTTATCTCTAGCCTAAGAGCTACCAATGAGCCTTTAGGCGGGCAATGAAAATGATAAGCTAAGCCTTACCATGCCATAATGTGTTGGTGCAAAACTTATTGATAATACTGTTTGTCCCTTAAAGTATAGCTTCTTGCTTTGCTAGGAAATAGGAGTACAAACATAGATAGCACCAATCATGAAACTTTATTTTATTATATGGTCAAGTTGAACATTAAGGTGATAATAGAAATGAGAATCACAAGCAAGCATGAAATTACAAGAACAACTCGGAAATATATAACATGGATCATAAATATTCAAACACCACAATAAGCTTTTAAAGGATCTTTCTCTTTGGAGCCATGTGTTGCACAGTATTTGAGATATTGAAAGTTATCAAATGACTTGAATTGCTGTGGGTTGTCTTCATCAATTAACTCCTCTGGTACTTGGATAGTCCCTTTCATGAAAGAGAACAATGCTAGTGAATACTTATCTTCAGCTCCTTTCATAATCACTCTGTGTTTTGGTGCATATACCCTACCATTGCTCCATGCCTGTCATCACCCAAATTTCAACTTTAAATCTATGTTTAAGGCACCATTTTTCCTAATAAAAGTAGTCTTTCTGTCCCAATTTATGAGGTATCCTTTTATTAGGTGAAAACTTTTGAAGTTTGTGGTTTGAAGCAAATGCTAGAGATTTGTTTTGCTATAAATCATATTATTAATTTATGGTAAAAGAGAGATTCTAAAATTAAGTTGTTTGTAACTATTGAAAGATGACATTCTTCATTGAACAAACTAAAAAGGAAAGTGTGCTCCCGTAAATAAGGATGGACGATGGGTTAAATACTCCCTCTATTTTATTTTAATTGTCATGTTGCACATTACAAGAATCAATTTGAGTAATTTTCAAAGCAAAATTAGTATTTCAAAGTAAAATTTTAGATTTTAAAAAACTATACGAAAGTACCATAAATTGTTTTTTCTTCCTCATATCAATATGATGAAAAAGTACATCTTAAAATATTAGTAAAATTGCATATCATTTAACTCTTAAAAAAATTATGACAATTAAAAAGGAGTAGAGAGAGTATGTCAAAGGACTAATAATACTCCGTTTATTCTAAAAAAAAAAGAAGTCTTGATTCAGAATACACAAGGACTTAAACTAATCAATGTTCGACGTGAATTCAAATATAAACTCTTTCAATTTTTTGAAACCAACTTTGATGTCATTTTTAGATGCGAATCTAAAGTCTAAATTTTATGGACTTGGAATACCACTTAAAAGACATTGATTATTTTAGTTCCCAGATTCAAAATTTAATATTTGTGTATATTTAGTTGATTTATTACGCATCAACAAGAACTAACCCAAAGTTATTAGAGTTAGCTAAGATTGTGTCTTTCACCTTTTGGTCAAACATTTTTCTTTATTTAAGAAAATAACAAAAATGGTCCCTTATATTTGAAAATAAGTTCAACTAGTCCCTTTAAGTTGAACTCCCTCCATCCCGTTTTATGTGTCACCTTTTCCTTTTTGATTTGTCTAAAAAAGAATGTTATGTTACTCTAATTGGAAATAATTTACCTTTAAAATTTTCTTTTTACCCTTTATGAAATAATTCTCAACCACATAAATATCTAACAATGATTTTCGACAAGTTTTAAAAGTCAGATGACATATAAAATGGGACGAAAGGAGCAGTAATTCTTACCATGAATGGCTCCCCAGCTATGATGACAAGAGTTTTATATGAGGATGGCTGAAAAGTGATCCACTTGCCATCTCTTGTTTCCATCTCCAAACCTCCCACTTGATTAGTGTCAATAATTCCCATAAATGACTTGTCTCTATGAGGTAAATGGCCTATATTTGTTTCATTCTTTTTTGGGCTTCGATATCTAATAAATCTCATCAAATACATACAAGAGTGTTTAAGAGTCTCATAATATTTCTCTATTCCATAACTTTCCAATGTCATGCGGATTATCGTATCGTCAAGTTCAGCAATCAATTTTGAATATGAAATCGATTCTTTGCTGCAAAAAATCAACAGCAAAATATTACTACTTTAAGAGCTCAATTACTTTATTCTATCCACAATATTTAATAATCACACAAATATTATAACATGTTTAGGTCTTTATTTCATTTTTTAAATTCAGTATCTAATTAAATTACGTAATATACATAAATTTTATATTCAGCCAAATTATATAACATAAAAAGTTTGTATCCAATCAAACTTCCTTTAAAATTAAGTAGGATGGATCCTTCTTTCTTTATAATCTGTCTCATACATGATTCAAACCGTGTTCTAAGGGTACTTCAAATATACCAAAGGTACCTTTTTCTTTTAGAAAGATAATCTTGACCTAATAAATATTGTGAAATTCTTACAAGAATAACATGGAAAAAGATTATATATACTCCCTCAATACGATGATAAGATTGAGATGATAAACACCCTCCAACTTCAATTTTAAGATTGTTAATTCAAATTGGAAAAAAAGCAAGAAAAGTTGGAGCTTTTAGAAGGATATATTTTAACTTATATGCCCATTTTTACTTCTCAAAGTCTTGCTGATCGTTTGCTTTCTCAATATATAGCAAAAGCCTTTTCTTTACAGTTTAACCTTAAATAGAAGAAGAGGAAAGAAATTATTCATGATTTTCTTGCTCCCTCTTCTTATATGGACTTTTGGGTGGCGAGTAAATTTGACTAATTTCTGGAGTTGAAATGCTCAGTGATTAATCTAATATTTTCAAATTTTAAGTTAAACACTAAAAATTATTCTCCTTTGTACCATTTTATATGACACCTTTTTCTTTTTGGTCTGTCATAAATAAGAATGTCACTTTACTCTAGTTGGAAATAATCTACCTTTAAAATTCTCCTTTTACCCTTAATGAAATGATTCTCAAACACATAAGTATCTAATAATGATTTTAGACCATAATTTTTTCTTAAATACCATGACAAGTCAAAGGGTGCCAAACCGAGCCGGTATAATTAAGTATTATCATTATGAAAATAAAAAGCGTGCCATCAGTTGTTACCAATATTTGTGGACATTGTGATTTGGCCACATCTTGTTGGCAAAATCCTTTGTAGCGTCCATAGTTGCACCATCAGCGATGCCAAAAAATTCAGCAAGAGGCATCGTACCAAAATTCCCACCATACCCAAACCCATAAATATCACAATTATTTCGAAGTTTCGTCTCCAATGGAAGTCGGAACAACTCCTTGCAGTGATCAAACATGGCTTCCCTTAGCTCTGGCATGACTTTTTTGTACACTGCAGCAAAGCACCCGTACTCTTCCAACGCACCTCGGATTTCTCGAGACGTCGATATCCATGACCTTGTGCCACACATCAACTTCTCATCTGTGAACTCAATTATCGGAAGTTTTGGTTCTACCTGGGCCGCCATATACTTCTCCTTTTCCTTTGACATACAAATGATCATAGGACGCATATATATACAACGAATGAGTAGAGTGGTTTCTTCAATAAGGGGTGGGGTCACTCTCATGGTTACGAGTTTGATCGAATTCAATAATTTTAGTTTAAACAAAACACATTGAATATATACGATTTATTAGTTTATATATATATATATATATTAGTCTTACATTAGTTACTTATTCCTCGAATTATTTTTCAAGACCTAATGCTAGATATCAATTAATAGAGACAGTGGGTTAACTTAGTCATGTCAATTATTATTTTCTTAATGAGTGTGCCAAGTTTAAATTTAATTATTATTTTCTTAATGAATGTGCCAAGTTCAAATATAATAATTAAAAATGAATGAAGAGATTATGTTATTCACAACTTGCAAAAGAGAACTCTAGAAATGGTGACTTCATCTTTAATCTTAATTTGTCTTTAAAAACATTGGAAAACTCCACCCGCGCAAATATACAATGAGGCCGTTGTACTATTTTATTATATCTGAATTTTCTCACATCGTTTTAAATTTTAAATGAAGCGTAGGTAGTACCTAGGTATATCTAAAATTATAAAAATGAGTAGTTGCTATCATAATTCTTTTTAAAAAAATATTTTAGCAGATACTCCCTCTGTTTCATATTAAGTGAATATATTAAGGAAAAAAAAAACAAAAATAAAATTTAATCATATTTTTTTTAATTTTACCCTTTTCAAACTCTACACACTCGCATTATTTATTTCTCATACAAAACTTAACCTTAAAAACTTGATTAATGAAGAGTAAAATTGAAAAAAATTTCCAACACGTTCATTTATTTTAAAACACAAAAAATTCCCCAATAATTAACTTAATATGAAACAGAATATTAAAATACTTAATTTGATAAGTATCAAGTACCAATGCCTTCAGAATCATAAAATATACATATAAATAGCATGCAGTTATATTAATACGTGTTATTTCAAATTAACAGAAAAAAACAAATTTTTTTTGCAACAATTTACCTTAATTTAATGAAGTGTCGCACCTTTATTGAGATCATCTTTATGATTCTTGAACATGATAATCATTGGTAGAGTCAAAATTTTTATGAAAGGGATTTGAAGAATAAAAAAGTAAATATATGAAAATCATAAGATGAAAAATGGAGTGAGATAGGAGGAAAATATTAATCTTAATCTGTTAAATTTAATAGATCTTTTCTTATGTATATTGAGCTTTTTAAAACTTTTTTTGTGTTTTTGTTTCTTTTATTTTGTGGTGTTCTACTTTATTTTGATTTTTAAAAAAAATTTTAATTAATGTCTATTTAATTATACGTGTTTGCAATAAATTTTAAAGTGATGGAAAATAAATTACAATCACAAATAAAATATGAAGAAACATAATTTTATTGATCAACATATGGATACAAATATGTTCCTCCCTTGATTCTTCTCTCATGAGATTTTTTCATGATTCGAGGGCCGTTAGTGGCGTATTTCTCAAACATAGGATGATTTTGACCTCTTTAAGAGATATTTTGATCTCTCTATGAGATATTTGAGATGCCTTTTCAAGGGAATATAATACCTTTATATAAGCATGAATTAAGTTTTGGGTTGAGTAGCTTCCAAGAAACCCTGACTGAAATAGGACTAATTTTGTAGAGTCTTACCAAATTTTAATTTCTGCAAATGCCCCCTGCTTCAAGGCTTGTCGGAGCGTAGACTTGATGAAACTCAAAGATAGGGCTTGAAGCACTCATTTTTTCACTATTGCTGGCTTCAGATTTGCAGATTTGCTTTATGAAAGAAGAGATAAAGTGCAAATTTGGTCCCACTAGGCGTGCTAGTTTGTTTGCAACAAATTTTAATGTAATGGAAAATAAATTACATCACAAATAAAATATGAAGAAACATAATTTTATTGATAAACATATGGGTACAAATCTGTTTCTCCCTTGATTCTTCTCTCATAAGATTTCTCCAAAATTCGAGGGCCGTTAGTGACGTATTTCTCTAATATAGCATGATTTTGACCTCTTTAAGAGGTATTTTGATTTCTCTATGGGATATTTGAGATTCCCTTTCAAGAGAATATACTATCATTTATATAGGCATGAATTAAGGTGTTGGGTTGATGAGTAGCATCCAAGAAACCCTAATTGAAATAAGACTAATTTTGTAGAGTTCTACCAAATTTTAATGTCTACAATATGTTATTTTGAAAAATACCAAGATTCTTTTAAAAACTAGAGGAATTGAGTTATTAACATATAATACATATTTATAAGATAAATAAATGACATCGTCAATTTTTGTTGGGTTTAAGCAGTTTGGTGTGAATTGGGAAATGAAGATTGAAAAAAATAAGGAAATGTTGGGGGACCAAATAAAGAGAAAATGAAAAGTTATTTTTACCTCATTGGTAGAATATAGAAAAAGTTTTGTCCTTAAATTATGGAAACACTTCCTCTAGCTCTTAAAAAGTCAAGTAGAGAGGATCCCCTCGCGTCGTCGTCGTCGTCGTTATTACTCACATAACGAATCTAATGACACTAAAATCAATCAATTCGAACGAAAAGGGTAAAATAGTAAAAAATTTCATGCCGGAAAAAGCAGCCGAAAACTATAATTTAATACATGAGAACGTTACCAAGTAATATGAAGTTCAACAGTGAAATCATTTCAAAAATGGAGTTAAAATGAGGTAGAAATAATCTATTTTAGGAATCAAAGTCGAAAAATCTCCAAATTTTCTAATTAAAATCCCAAAATTACAAGGGTCAATTTAATCCGTGGAAATTGAAGGAATGGGTTAGAAAATAGTTACTCAATCGATTTTCCGTGAAGAGCCTTGAAGAATCTATTAAAAATGAAGCTTGAAGTGTTGAAAATAGTGAAATATAATAAAACCCGTCCTTTAAAGCTACTGTTCAAGTCTCGCTTGTGCTCCGTGAATGTGAAAGCCAGGCAAGACTACAGCTTTACGAATGCGGAGAGTTAGGCACGCGCGTGGTCCGCGAGCGCGGAGAGTTAGGCACACGCGTGGTCCACGAGCCTGGCCCTCTCCTCCACGAATGCAGAAGTCTAGGCGCGTACACTTCGTGAATGCGGAGAACGAAATTGACATGCACCAGATACAACTCAGTCACATCATGAAATAAACACTCGATATTCGTTTGGAATACCGTGAACATAAACCAAACCTGAACCCTACAAGAAATAATGTTCTAGACTCAATGGAACCGTTAGAATTCGAATTTGTGACTTCCTTGGCCCAAAGTCCGAGAAAGATCCTTTAAGCTAGTTGAAGAATCAAAAACTCAAAATAATCTCAAAAACTCTAAAAATGACAACGAAGATATTTATAGCGTTAGTTTCACCACCTGGAACCACTAAAAATTTTAAAATTTTGATTTGAGCCTCCGAACTCTGAATGTTAACCAAAGTCAAATTATGATCCAAAAATGAACTGAAAATACAACTTTGAGTTCAAAATCTTCGTTTTAACTCCAAATTCAATTATACAAGTTCTCCTAGACCAGATTCGGCATTTTGAGAGCTGATGGAATAGACGGAGCTGAATTTCAAAACTTGAAACTCAAAATGACCACAAAACTCAAAATTTTAAACTTTAAGCTTTTTAAAACTCTTTCTTTAGCAAAACTCGAACTTCATATATGGTGTTCAAAATCCTACTTTTAGACTTAACCAAAAATGACCAAAGACAACTTTTGGGAAGGGTAAAATGATAATTTTTTTCAAAAATGCCAAAAATAACCTTCGAGGTCATTTAAATAATATATGTAATTGTTTGAAAATTTCCATCAATCTCGGATGGAGCCAAAGATTCACTATTTTTTGGCTTTAGGGTATGATGGAATAAAGCAAAATGGCTCTTTAAACTGTCTGCGCTTCTTTCAATTGTGAAGTAGCAGTTAGTCAATGCAACTTTCGACGCTCATCATGGGTCATTCGGAAACAGTCGCACTATGTTTTTAAACATAGAGGTCAGGCTGCGTACATCCGACCTCCTCTTACCCTGCAATAGGCGGGAGCCTTTGAGGCATTGGGGTAATATTGTTGTTGTTGTTGTTGTATGTAATTGTTTGAAAGTAAAGATTAGATTAGTATATACAGTAACAATGCATATAATAAGAATATATTCCCTCTGTCCCATATTATATGAGCATCAATATCTTTCTATAAATATTTGTCCCACATTATATGGGCATTTACTAAATTACTATAGAATTAAATTATTCTTTCTCATTTTACCCCCACCATTAATTAGTGTATTAATGATCTTTTCTAACTTAATTTAATGTACATAGATATAAATAAAAAGGTAACATGGTAAAGTTCACTAATATATTAATGATTTTTTAATAATTGTGTAAAATAGAAAGTGTCCATATAATATGGGACGGAGGAAGTATAACCTAAAGACTAAATTTCTTTAAATTTTACTTATTTTATCACCCTTACTATAGACTGATTCCAAATTAAATATTTGGATCAACTTAATATGCTTAATGGAAAAACTGAACATTTACATTGCTTACAAATTAGATCCTTAAACAAACTCAGCGTGCATCAAGGATATTTCACGCTTAGGCAGCATTAATCTTGTCTATTCCCTCTGATTTAATTTATCCTTTTTTATTATTTGATCTTGGTTTAGCTATTCTATTTTTCACCACATGAATCTCTCTCCACATTTATTGAGCAAGAAGTAGAGGTAAAATAAATAATTAATTATATATTGGTTTTTTAAAATGATAATTATTTTTTATTAGATATTTTTAAAACCATGATAACTAAATGGGCTTGAGAGAGTATTTTTTTTTTTAATTTGTTCCATTTTCTGGGGTTTATTTTGCATGGCTACACGATTGTGACCATTTGGCACTACTCGTTTTCAAGACTTGGAGTTTTTCGAAATGGAATATTTTTAAATACGATAAAATAGCTTAGCTAAATGTTGACGAAATTACAATTTATCGTGGCTTCCAAGTGGTCCAAGACTTGGCTTATGCATAACCTATTAGAGTAATTTATTTCACATTTGTACGTCAAATTTATATGAAATTAGTCTAATCGTCACATCATTATAGTACTCTCTCTGTCCTAATTGCACTTTACGTTTTTCTGAAGTCAAATAATTTAAATTTGATCATGAATTTGCACATGAAATCTTTAAATTTTTTGAGATGAAATTTATATATTTCTAAACTATATAAATAGTATTATAACTCACAATAATTGATAATTCAAAATATTTTAAAAATATGTGACAATTTTACAATAAAAATAAACTGATTTGAATCTCAAAATTTAAAAAGTGTCACATAAATTGAGGCGAAGGGAGTACATAATACTAAGTTAGACAATATAATATATAATTGTAACACAAAATTTGTCATTCACTTTTACTTTTGTCCTGTACATATTAATGAAGATGATCCATCTAAACTTTTGATAATTTTGTGAAAAAAGCAAACTGTCAAGGAGTACATATTTGTTTAAGAAATAAAGCCAGCCTTACACTATAAAAAAAATAGAATAACTTTGGCCCTTATTTTATTTTGATCTCAAATATATCCTTATCATTCATGGATTGATTAGGATTTTCCTCTCAATTATAGGAAATTGGAATATGAACACTAAATAAAGTTTGATTCTTTCTTGAAAAACTTGTGATTGTTATCATGTAAAATGAAAAAAAAAAACATTATATGTTATTTTTTCCATTTTCCAATTTGCTTGGCCTATAATTGTGATAGAAAAATCAAAATTGTTAAAAGCACCACAAGTAATTTTCAGCTTATGGTCATGATTAGGACCACAAAACTAATTGATTTAAGTTTTTCTTTTTTTTTTTGAGGAATTTTTTGTTGGTTCGTTAGTCTCAAGCTGGGGGACCAAATAATAATTGATGTGTCTGATAATAATTAAACTTCATCATGAAAAAAATTTAATCTCTTTTAAAGAGGGTCAGTTTCAATTGGATGTGGGCTCCAAATTAGATCTCAAATCATTAAAATTCTTTAAACAACTTTATATATTTTCTTAAAAAACTTTCATTGTGTTTTCGAAGATCGCATTGGAGCCTAACTAAATTAAAATGGTGCATTGCATGGCTCATTTGAGGGTGACACTTTCAATGATTTTTTTTTTTTCATATCTAAGGTTCAAATCCAAAATTTATAATAAAAAATGGAATAGTTCTGCCACTGTATCACAACAGAAAAGACTCAGAAAATTTTATTGCATAGGCATTAGCTCAGGTCCTTATTATCAATTTCTGCTTATCTTATTTATTGAGACTCCCTCTAGTCCATGTGAATTGTTGGGAATTTTTCATAGTTTAAAATAAGTAAAATATTCATTAAAATAAGTAGAATAGTTTGAAAATAATCAAAAGTGCAATAGTAGAAAGTAACCTTTAATTTATGTCATTAAATATTCTTCATAAGAAATATGTCAAACTGGTATGTCCCGTGAGGGTACTCTAGACGTAACCGGTACTTAGAGACTATTGCTAGTCCCCAAGCGAATCACTTGACCTCATCGTCACATTCATTCATTCATACATTGTACAAGTCAGCGGAAGAACAAAAGGGTAGTAAAATGGCTCATCTCTTCAAATCTCAAAATAGTACTATGACAAAGGTCAGTAGAAAAGAAACTAGCTCATAGGTTTATCAATCAACAATATGACTCTAGTCTGTGAAGCCTCTATTACTATCAAATGGTGCCAATGACAGACCCATGGCTATCTCAATCAGAATAAAAGCTAATCAATAACTAACTCTAAAGCAAGATGAAAAATAATATATGAATCCTCCAAAGTAAGGGAGACTCACCAATTGGCTGAACGTCCAATGATCCTCGACGAAGCGCCTGCCGATGATCTCGATCCCGTATATCTACATCATAAAACGATGCAGTCCCAGAGGGAGACATCATTACGTGGAATGTACTGGTATGTAAAATAGCTGAATGAAACCAAAACAGGTAGAATAGTATGGAAATAACATCAACTCAACTCATCTCAATTCAGTAAAATATGCAAGTTTAAAGTAAATCATGCTTTTCCGAATATACATTTGAAAAGAAAGAATGGTTCTGTTAGAATTCTCATACTCTATCAATGTTGCTTGGGAGTTTCTCTTAACCAACATCTATCCTATTACACCACCTTTAATTTAGGTGGGGCACAACGAATAGGCATAGTTGCCACGCCGGTCCTAAACTTGCCACGGTAAAGAACGTAGTCTGTCTATCTCTCACTCACTTGGATCCAATAAGATTAGTCCAACTATTGGGACAAGAGTCGTCACAACATGCTGCACAACTTACGCTGACAAATGCAGTTCTGGGGTGACACTCCTCACCCAACTAGGCGTTCAATAACGCTCCCAAGACTAAAACATGCACAATTATTTATCAAATCTATCTTCTTTAAACTCATGTCATCTATCTCCATCATCTATCAATGAACTATTATGAAAAGTACATTCATATTGCCATCATTATGTTCTCGATATCATTTAGACTCAATGCTCAATCCCATTAAATTCATTAGAATATCAATTATTTTCAACTAAAAAGATAATAATCATGTTTCAAAATAATCTCTATATACCATCAAAACTCTCCCTCAAATTACTGTTCATGCTCAAAGTCAAATTCATGAAAACTCAATAACATATGCCACAAGAAATCATCAGTATTCAACATGCTTCATATGACTATCAAATCTTAGTTTTCAAAATAAAGCATAAAAACAATCATAATCTTCAATTAGGGTTTATATGAATGAAGACATGAATATATATCCAAACAATTACTCAACTTCAAGAAGATTATATATAGGAAACTCATTAATATTGTAGAAACTTAAACCAAGAATTAACTTAAGATAGTACTTCAAGAAAACAAGTGCATAGAGTCAAGAAACCTTCAATTCTCATCTAAGACCATCTATGGAACACATGGGAGAACAATCCCATGCTTTTAGTTTAGCCTTACATACCTGGGATGAAGAACTGTTAATCCTCTTCAAGAATTTGACCTTGAAGCTTGATATCCCCAACTTTCTCTTCTTTCTCCCTCAAGAACCCTCTCTTTGAACTAGGAAAAGAATGAGTTTTAAAACCCTTCATACGAATAAAGGACCTCTTAAATACGTTTGAGACTTAGAATAGGATGGAAATTGACCTAAAGACCCTTCCTGAATTTAAAGAAAATTTCACAACTTTTACACTAGTCCGCGACGCGCCAAGGGCACGAACCAGTGTATTTTCTGCAAAATTTCCTCCGTACAAAATTTAAATTTCCTGTCCAAATCTTTTAAAAAAATATGTGTAGGTTCGCGTCCCTTGCGCCCTAGCATTTTGCGCCTGGGGCGCACATCAACACTGTCCAAAAATTAATTTACGAAAATTATTTTTTGACTCGGTTGCTCTAAAATCGGGTTGAGACCGTTTTCCCACTCGATTTTCTGCGCAGATCGCAAATACAGTCTCGAATTTCCCATCGAAGCTTTAGAAAACGCGTTATGCACATGATATGTTTTAGGAGAGTTTTAGTAATTTTACGGGGTGTTACATCATCCCCCTGGGATTATTCATCCTCGAATGATGAGTAAAGGTAGATATCAAGATAGAATAGACTTAGAATTTACCTTGACAGTATCTTCAGTCAATCAAACTTTCGACTCCTTATCATTATCAACAATCCCTATTCGGACTCAAGAATAGACAACCCACTCCAGTAAAGTGTAACACCCCACATATTATCATATTAATACTATAAAAATAAAATGTGACATGATTTGGTTAAACTAGCGCTAATTTTTAAAAGTGTTTGAATCTCGTGTTAATGGGCTATATGTGCATCTAACGCTTAAGAGGGTCGGGTGTATACATGTTTTGTGTCGAAGTGAGGAGATTACAGCCTTAAAATGAAGTGAGAGAATTGAGGTGCTTGTAGGACTTAGGAAGCAAGTAGGTGAGTCAGCTACTTGCTTAGCTTAAATTGCTAATTAAACGGAGACGAGACCCGGCGTCGACATTGTCCAAGTCCGAGTATGAATAAAATTCGTGTTAAGGGTATAACTTTAGGCCATGATTTAACATCATATATGGACTATATTTATAGCCCAAGGATTATAGTAAGAAAGTCCCAAATACATCATAAACTCTTGGATACTTTGGGCTCAAAACCAAGTAAGAAAAGTTGGCAAAATAGAGAGCCCAAGTCCATCAACTTGGAGACCTATTTTGGCCCAAGTTTAATAGACAAGCTACTAGATAAGCAGCTTATTAATGTGTGGTGTAAGATGGTCAAAATATCAAGAGAAGGTCAGCCAAAGTAGTAGCATAAAGAGGGGTCATAAGCAGCAAATATCCATTCACTTTTAACTTGAAAAATTTCTACTTTCTCCCAACTTTATTGTTCTTCTTTCTTCA
>JAABOM020000012.1:17098428-17119082 GCA_011800125.2 Solanum clarkiae | reverse complement strand
ACTCATTTCTCTGAAATTTTAGGACTTTTTCTGTTAGGGTCTTAAAATTATTTTAAGTTTTCTTAATTTCTTTAAAATTAAGTGACGACTCTATTTTCTTATTTTTTGAAAAAAATGATTTTTTCCTTAAATTAATTAAGTTTTAAATTGAAGTTTTTTTAAAGAAGTCATTTTTCATGATTAACAGAAATAGCGACTCTATTGGGGATTTAATTAGGTTCTAACCACTAGATTTGATTTATTTGACTAACTATTTAAAATTCTAATTTTTCTTATCTGTACTTTATTTGTTTAAATTCATATTTAATTGTCATTGCATTTCATGGAATTTTCCAGTATTATCTTGTGTACTTGAGGAAATGGTTTTGCGAACCCATAAGCAGACTTTTAAATACTTAACCCTTCTCGAAAAAGTGACAATTTATTGTTTCGTGATGTGTCTAATGGTTAACATAATTTCCAACTTAGGTTGTCCGCCTGGGTCCCCACTCTTCTTAAAACTTGGACGAGTTATATTTCGTTTATGTGTTAAATGCTACAATTTGCTTCATTCATATTGTTGTCTTATATGTTTAATACATATATTTTGCCTCAAATATGATTGGCCCATTATTCTATTTCAAAGTCTTAGAACATATTAGACATATAAACTCAATTTTTGAGTCTTTTTAAAATGTTTTGAGTTCATTATCAAAAATGCCTAAAATAACTCTTTATGTTTCAATTGGGTCATCACTCAAATTCACTATGACATTGTTATCTTCAAAAAAATAATTTTTTTCATCTCAATAAGCCAGAATTACCAAATATGCCATCAATGTCAAGTCCAACCTTTTCGAATATCACCATTCTCAATCGAACCTCTCAAAAAAGTTAGTTTGTGAATATCACACAATCATTAAAGATCAAATTTCATCTATTTGGTCATTCTTTCAAAATCTCCCGTTCCTTAGATTTTGGACTAATTTGTTTAGGTAAAACAAATGTTATTTATTACTTTGATTGATTATTATAATTAATGGACTAACTCTTTCACCTTTTGAGTTTGTTTTTCTTTCATTTATAAAGGAGAGATTGATTTATGTTGGTAATCAAACTTGTTGACTTCATCAAAGCAAAATGGTTTTCAAATATTCCTGGCTGAACATTCATATTTTACGCAGTCTCAAGAAGGTTTCTACAGACTCATCACTTCACTACGTTCGACCTGATTTCCTAGTGGAATACATAGGTGGCCATCATCTGCTTCGATCGCGTTATCTAAAAAATCTCAATTTGCTTTTATGATTGAAACGATGTTTGACCTGATTCCTATCTCAGCAGGATACATAGGCGCCACGCCGGCTCGGTCATATTCCCCGTAAGATTTTCATTCCTCTTACAATGAAAATTGGGGCAAAAATTTGAGAGGATCTCAAAATTCCTTCAAAGAAGACTTTCTCCAACAAGTCAGAATGAGAGATCACGTTAAAATTACAATTGGGGAAGATTTTTTAGGTTCCCTAAAAAAAATCAATTGAAAATTACAAAAAATTAAGACTCCTTCTGTATTCTAAACTGGGGCAGAATTTTTGAGGAGGGCCCTTAAAAAATTTCATCAAACTTGCACTTCAAGACGAATCCAACATATAAATCAAATGGTGGACAAACATCAAGATGGCCAAGCAAAATCAACATGGATCAGTCTCTCAAAACTAAGCATTTTTCTTTGGATGCAGGAATTAAAGTCGCAAGGTATCATTGGACCCACAGTGGCCCCGTCATGATTCACATGACTTCTACCTTTACTCATTACTCTATTCATTTCCTAAATTTCTTCTTATTACTCTATTATGATTAATAACACATTTTCTTTATAATAAAGGTAAGATAACCTGGCACAGTGGCCAAGATTGCAAGATTTCACCCAGACCAATACAAACAGGACAATTTTCATCTTTCAACTTATTCTCTTTTTAAATTGGAGTATGACTGCCTTCAGTGTAACAAGTTTTGGAGAGTCACTCGCCTTCAATATGACAAATTGAAGTGTCATTGCGTTCAGTGTGATAAGTTAATTTATTTTGGAGTCACTCGCCTTCAACGTGAAAAATTAGAGTGTTATTGCCTTCAGTGTGACAAGCTATTTATTTTCGAGAGTTACTCGCCTTCAACGTGACAAATTGGAGCGTCACTGCCTTCAGTCTGACAAGTTAATTTATTTTAGAGAGTCACTCGCCTTCAACATGACAAATCGGAGTGTTACTACCTTCAGTGTGACAAGTTATTTATTTTGGAGAGTCACTCGCCTTCAAGTGACAAATTGGAGAGTCACTGCCTTCAGTGTGACAAGTTAATCTATTTTGCAGAGTCACTCACCTTCAACGTGACAAATTGGAGAGTCACTCGCCTTCAACGTGACAAATTGGAGCGTCACTGCCTTCAGTGTGAAAAGTTATTTATTTTGGAGAGTCACTCACATTCAACAAAATAAATTGGAGCGTCACTGCCTTCAATGTGACAAGTTAATCTATTTTGGAGAATCACTCGCCTTCAACGTGACAAATTGGAGCGTCACTGCCTTCAGTATGACAAATTATATTATTCGAGCATCACTGCCTTCAATGTGACACATTTATTATTGGTTCATCATCTTCTTCAGAATGACATGCAACTTACTATTGGATCATCACCTCCTTCAGCGTGTCACATTAATCTATTATTGGATCGTCATTTCCTTCAGTATGACATGTTATTTATTTTAGAGAGTTACTCGCCTTTAACATGACAAATTAGAGCGCCACTGCCTTAAGTGTGACAAGTTTATTTATTTTGGAGAGCTCACCTTCAACATGACAATTTGGAGCGTTACTACCTTCAGTGTAACAACTTATTTATTTTGGAGAATCACTCGCCTTCAAGTGATAAATTGGAGCGTCACTACCTTCAGTGTGACAAGTTAATCTGTTTTAGAGAGTCACTCGCCTTCAACATGACAAATTGGAGAGTCACTCGCCTTCTACGTGACAAATTGGAGAGTCACTCGCCTTCAATGTGACAAATTGGAGCGTCATTGCCTTCAGTGTGACAAATTGGAGAGTCACTCAGATTCAACATGACAAATTGGAGCGTCACTTGCTTTCAACGTGACAAATTGGAGCGTCACTACCTTCAGTGTAACAAGTTATTTATTTTGGAGAGTCACTCGCATTCAACGTGACAAATTGGAGCGTCACTGCCTTCAATGTGACAAGTTAATCTATTTTGGAGAGTCACTCGCCTTCAACGTGACAAATTGGAGCGTCACTGTCTTTAGTGTGACAAATTACATTATTGGAGCATCACTGCCTTCAGTGTGACATATTTATTATTGGATCATCATCTTCTTCAGAATGACATGCAACTTATTATTGGACTATCACCTCCTTCAGCGTGACTCATTAAACTTACTATTGGATCATCACCTCCTTCAGCGTGACACGTTAATCTATTATTGGATCGTCATCTCCTTCAGTATGACATGTTAAACCAGGTTTGCACAAATTATATTTACATTTCATTTACTACTAATAAGTTATATCTTAATTTTTGTCGAGAGCATCCAAGAGGATAAATTCTCAAACAAACCACAAGTGTGGATGTCATCAAGTAGGATGCAGCACAACGTGGACTTTTTTCTTAGCAGCGAACTGGGATGTAGTCCAAAGAGGAACGTCAAACTCTTTGGACACGAGCGTACGATTGACTTCCACCACAATCCAATCACACCCCTGTCAAAAGGCATGTGGGTATTTCTTTGAGTTCATCGATTTCAGTTTCGCATCCGGATGATTTCAACTCTCACCGGAAACAATCTTTCTCATCTGAATGACAAAATACCAAGAGCTTTAAAAATTATGTCCATAGAAGTTCTTACTTATAGGTGTGAAGTGCACCACATTCATGACTAAGAGGTTGCAAGGCTTTTTTTCATAGTCAATTTATTTGTCACTTTTCCTGAACCAAAGGTTATTTTAGCATAACAAGATTTCTTTTTTAATCGATTGAGTCAAAATACAAGCAGTCTGATTCCTATGACTGGGATATGTTGGCGAGCTCCATCTTAAAAACTTGACTGTACTCCAACCTCTTCTCATTCTACTCCCGAGCTTTTCAGTCTCTACATAATTCGAATCTGAAATAGCTTTTGATTTTTTTTCACAATCATGCGCAAAATCAAACATCGTGAACTACAAGTGGCCTGAATTCTCATGTAACCTGAGATATGTAGGAAACCCGACGCCAGGGTTCGACCATAGTTTCTCAGAGTTCTTATCACTCATCTTTTTCAACATGATGAATGAGTGGACGAATAAAATTAGATTCGTCAACTTCCTTTGCCTCGGATCTCTTTCATCGACCCAAGCCAAACGAGGGGCAGTTGTTGATCCCCAATTTTGACCCTCCACATTATAAATTAATTACTTAGCTTCTTCAATTTTTAACAATGTGAAATAATTATTTTCTGAAAAAACATATATTTTAAGCTATTTTAGAGTTATATTTATTCAAAATTCATTCTAAAAAAAGATTTTATTTTCTTGTTAATTATCTTGATTTAATTATAAATTATTATAAAATTAATTATTTCACTTTGATATTTCAAGAAGCTCGTTAAATGATCTAATTTAATACATCGTGTATTTAAATTCAACCCCATATTTTTTCGACCCCGCATGTTTTCTCTTTTTCCTTTTCCTTTTCCTTTTGCTCTTTACTTTTTCTTTTTTGACTTTCTTTTTCTTCACATGGGACCCCGTGTCTCTTTATTATTCTTTCCTCTTCCTCACACTTCACACACAAGACCAAATATCTTCTTTCTTCTTCTTCAACCAACGACCCAAAAATCAAATTTTGCAGCAAGAGCTGCTACAATCATTTGCAAACGACTCCAATTCCAGCAGCCATTTTTGAAACAACTCAACGTCTCTCTCCAACGTTCCAATTTTAAAATTCAAAATTTTCTCTATAAAATTCCCATTTTTTGCTCACTGTAAGAAAGCGATTCCGGATAAAAGAAGAGACATTAAAATTTCAAGAGGAGTCGTCCCTCATCTCAAAAAAATATACATCAAGGTATATTTTTCCAGTAAGCCAATATTCAAAAAAAGTCCAGTCACTTTGAAGGCCCCTGAGACTGAAATTTTCTCATTTTGAAATTATGAAACCCATAAGAGAGTTTCGTTTTGGTGTTGAACGCTCCCTCTTTAATTCATCGTCCCAAGTTCGCTGCCCTCCAAAAGGTAACATCATATGCCTTTCTTTTCAATATCTTTTTCTCGTCGTAATTTGATTTGGCATCATGATATTAAAAAAAAAAAGATTTTTGAAGTGGAGTTTTGTCATGATGTAATTTTAAAGTGGAGTTTTGTCATGATGTAATAGTGAATATTTTCTGTTAAGTTGTCAAATCTCATTTATATTATATGTTGAAAGTATTCATCTTTATTTATTTTTTGTGCATGAACTCCTCCATCCGAGTCCATGTTGGACTCCATCCTTGCATCTAGGGTCAGCCTTGGGTCATTTTGCATGATAGAAAAGCTACGTTACAGATTTTTGGGGGCTGAAATCACCATATACACTGGCAGACATATGTATACAATGACGTGATATTAAAAATAGGCAGAAAAATCGAGTCTTCAGCATGAATGATTCAAGGTGGCTGAAATGTTTGAAATACAGGTGGAAGAGAGGATATATATATATTGATATACAATGTATATGCCTTTCTGATATACAGGGGCGGAAAGAGCTTAAGAACTCATTATCTCAACAACCCTTTGTTGGGCAAAGGGGCCAAAGCCTAAGTTTTGGAATAACAGCAGTTGGGCTACATTTTATGGGTCAGGCAAGCTCAATTATTTCTTAGAAGTTAGGACAGGGAATTTGGGTCTGTCAAACCCAAGTGATTTATATTCTTCCCCATTTACTTGATTGTTGTATTTATTTGTTATTGCCTGACTCTAACTCTAAATTTTTTTTATTTAGTTTTAATCTAATTAAAGTCCCCAAAAGTTAAACTATTTGTGTTAGTCAAAAATTGGTTTTTGTGATTTTTAATTGGAAGAATGCATTTCTAGTTTTTTTCAATACTTCAAATATGTTTTGTGAAAATTCTTTACTTAGAATTTTTCAAGTTTTATTTTAGACATTGATCTTTTCAAAAGTTAGTCAAATAATTTTAAAATCATCGGATAACCGCGTGTTAGCGGTTATTTTAAGTGTTAATACCTTCTTAAAATAGTAATAAGAACCCTTACCCATTTTTCTGAAATTTTAGGACTTTTTCTGTTAAGGTCTTAAAATTATTTTAAGTTTTCTTAATTTTTTTAAAATTAAGCGACGACTCTGTTTTCTTATTTTTTGAAAAAAATGATATTTTCTTTAAATTAATTAAGTTTTAACCCGAATTTTTCTTTAAAAAAACCATTTTTCACTATTAACATTCAGGCCATTAGAAGATTTAGGACAACATAGATTGTCCCCAACAGTAAGTTCTTTCCTAGAATCAAGTATTCACCCCTTTAATCCACAAAAACTGTTGGGTTTAAGTAATAAATGTGAATTGCAAAATGAAGAATTGAAAGCAAATGAAGGTTAAAAGAATAAAGAAAATGTGGTGGTAATCAAGTAAAGGGAAATGAAGAGTCATTTCTCCCTCATCTAAAAAATATGATTGATAAATTTTTTGGATAAAATTTATTTACAGATTATTTATTAATTAATTTTGTGCGAAGTTAGTTTAACTGTTTTTAAAATTTCAAGCAGTAATTTTTCTTTATAAACAGACATGATCGTTCCCAAAAAGACACCATGTCTGTTCTAAATAGGTAGATTCGCACCTGATAATCCCTATAAATAGAGACTCTTCTGCATTTTTCAGATATCGAAAATTTTTCTTCTTCTTCGACATAAATTTTCTTACAAAGTTAACTTTCAGGTCTGTGTGGAAGTCATTGTTGGTTCTTGAGTTCACCGAAAACTACAAGAATTTGAGGTACCACTATTCTGTAGTTGTTAATCTGTTTTACCTTGGGAGGAAATAATCCACAAACCTCGGGTATAGTGAAAAGGTTAAATTCCTCAAGGACACAGTGAATTTTGTGGACTCAGATTAGTTTATTTATTGTTTCTGGTTTTTTGTCTTTGAATACAACAAGGGATAACAAAAACTTCATGCACACTACTTCAGTTCAGTTTACAGAGACATGACGCACACCCAAAAGACAAAAGATATTTAATTTGGTGGGGGTGGGGTAGCTGGAGATGAAAGCACATAAAGAAGAATTAAGAGAGAACTGAGATCCTATCTTCATTACAGTACTAGTACATCATCTTTGCATTTTCTTTTGCAAGGGTAAGGTAAAAGGGAAAACACAACTTAAGAAAACGAAACAAAATTGATATATAGTGGAAACAACTTGGAATTGACATTATGATCCAACATCACTGCAGAAAGACATTATTGTTTCATTATCAAGTGCAAACAGTCAGCATTTAAATGCTAGTCTTGAAGTTTTAATGTTGGATGTGATATATTATTGCAAGAAATGACAAGATCATCATCATCCCCACATTCTCAAATTTTGACAAAAACTGACAACTTCGTGCACTTTCCTCAGTGTGAAAGTAAATGCTGAAGACAGGATCTCTAAGGTAGTCGTAGCCATGAAGAACAAACCTCACAACTGTGAACCCAATGTAATGAACTTTACTGAGGGGCTTTGGGTTTGAACTTACATTCCATGAGAGCAATTATTTGAGGAAGCAAAAAGCAATCTTGAATTATACCCCAATACTTGTCCAGTTGAGTAACTAGATCTGTTTCCCCTGCCAACAGACTATGACAAACATTGAACATTGCAAAACAGGTCACATGGATCATTGAGGCAAATAAAAGAACATTTTTTATCATTTGGCCTGCAATTCAAAGATGAGGACTTTGGAGTGATCCTTCGAGAATCCCATACTTTTTGAAAGAGTTTTAGAGTGAGCACAAAGATGATCAAGAGAATAAGTTTCGTCATGAATTAGAAATATCTATTAGTCCTTCCAGTAGGCAACGATCGACTTTGTGGATAAAGATATTCCTTCCATGCAAAAAGAATAGGGGTATCCATGATTAAAGGGACACCATACCCAAGAAGTTGAATACTTAACATAACAACAGAAACGAGAGGAGTAGCGTCAATATTTTGCTCAATGTAATAGAGCTGACTCAACAAACAAGCTGGAGAAGTTAAAAGAACACATATACGGAAACAAGCCTCGAAGTTCAAACGGAACTTGACCTCCTTGGAGTTGTCTCTATATGGAATCAGAATGTTATTAAGTGGATTGGACTGAAATAAAACGGATTTTCTGGTTTCTGCAGACTAGTTATGGATACACTGGCAGTACGATTTATCAACCACTTAGTAGTCTTGGAGGAATACTGTACCTTAACTTCGATCAAGCAATCCATAAACTTTTGGCTATGAATTTCCCTGCAGCCTATTGTATGCATCACCCCCCTGGATGCATCGTAAAGTCCCTTGAGGAAGATTTTTGCAACATGACTAAAGTACTTCTAGTAACAGTCAGTTGTGCTGAGACATTTAAAAGTATCTTCTGATCATCATAACCAAGAAAAGATGGAACTTTACTCTCTTCTTGATGCTCCCTTAGAAATGGCCAATGACGTCCAAACAAATGACCTAATGAGAGGACATCGAGTGAAAGAAATGTTTTGGAGATAGTCTTGTTCCACATGGCATATGGAAGAGCTTTAACCTGGAAAGAAAGCTCATCAGATAAAGAAGAGAGGAGTGTTAAGTTTTTATCATCTTCCATGCCTGGAAATCTGTGGATTATTTTCATAATCATCATCCCCAAATTGTAACTGTTGTCTTTCTGCATCAAGGCACTTACCATCTCAATTTTTGTAAACCTTTAGGATAAGTAGGATTTACTGTAATCATGATAACTCTTCCAGATGTCCAGAGGGCGGACTTCCTTTTTAAACCGTAAAGGAACATAAGCCTCAATTATGTTAGAGATGGTTCCAGTTAGAATATTTCGCTGAGTGATTGAAAATGTGCCTGGTAAGTACAGGCATATTCGTGAATCACATCCATCAGAGCATTCTTTGCTAGTCCAATGCAACCAACCATGCAGAGTTTACCGGTGGAAGAATTCCATGTTCCTTCAGCAGAAATCGTCATTCCAGAAAGATCAGTTCTTGATCCTGAATACAAGCGATTTTCTGAAGGAGAGAGCGCTCTGAAGAAAGCAGAAACTTTTGCAGTCTTAGGGGAATTGGTTTCTGGTAAGCAATGTAAATTTGTAATTAATAGCTTAGCATTCTTTCCTTCAGTGATCTCCCAATCATGGACAAATGGTCCTAGATTCTTGCAGTGCTTCATGTCATGTCACTCTGAAGCCACATCAATGTCAAATGTTTCAGAACCAAATTTCTGAAGAACTTTGCAAAACTGTGACGCTTTGTGGACTCGAATTCTGTTATCAGGAAGTTCATGACATGAATATGGATTGCAAGCTCTAGACACAAGTTGCTCAGATACAAAATGATATTTCGAGTCATAGCTCAGCTGTGAAGAGATCTGAACCTTGTCGAAATATTCAGGATCTGACTTCTTATTTAAACTTCTCAACTCACCAAGAATTGCTCTACTAGTCAAAGTGAAGATCTGAGGGTATCGAAGAATAAACATTATCCTATCATCCTTCACAAACGAATGCTCAAAACTTTTCTTGCAACTGTATCTTGAGGACCATTCATAAGGGCCTACAGAACTTTCTGAAAAGGGGGACACTGAAGTCCCTAATAGACCCATCAAGCTGTCTCCTCCATTGGCTTCCTCAACATAGGGTCATTCAAAAATGATAGTCAAATCAGAGTAGCCAGGCCTTGTATGGAACCAAGCAGAGCATCTTTGTGGAATGTCTGAAAGAGTCCTGTTTCGTGTAATTGCCATGGATAAGATTCCACATATACCCAATACATCGTCTGCTTGCCGGTCAAAATTCATGCCCATTAACCAGAAAGAAGCTAGTTTCAGAGTGGAACCAATACCAGAGAAGTTCTTTGGTATATCACTATCAAATGGCATCAGTGGCGCACTGCCAGAATCTTGCACCCAGTCTCCGTTCTGAAAAGAGAGGTCCTTAGCAATACCATATATTTTATCATTTCCAAGCTTCATTTTAGATGACAGCAACAAAACAGGTTCGCACTTTCTTTCAACTTACTGGGAGGCATTTAAATTTGCAAATGTTTTTGACCTCCTCATGCTCCTCTAAAGGTTCAAAATCTGAAAATGATTGAGCAGAAATCACCAAAAGCATTAAGGTAGCCAGAACTATGAGGAAACGAAATGAAAGAAGAATTGTCATGTTGAAGAAAGAAATCTTTTTCTTCAGGTGGAAAACAAAAGGCTCGGAGACTTTCAACTTATTTAGAAGTCATGGTACAAGAAACCATCAATCATTCTAATTGCCATTTGAATAGCTAGTGACTTTGTAGTATTGAGTGTCATCTGCAACCAAATGAAGTTTGAGACTTGGAATCTGTCTTCATAGTTACACTTAATTATGTAATTTTCCTCTGATAATGACATATGAGAACCTTGCAGAACCAAGTAAACAATTATTACAAAATTCCACGGCTCAGAGACTTTCAACTTATTTAGAAGTCATGGTACAAGAAACCATCAATCATTCTAATTGCCATTTGAATAGCTAGTGACTTTGTAGTATTGAGTGTCATCTGCAACCAAATGAAGTTTGAGACTTGGAATCTGTCTTCATAGTTACACTTAATTATGTAATTTTCCTCTGATAATGACATATGAGAACCTTGTAGAACCAAGTAAACAATTATTACAAAATTCCACGGCCTGCAGAGTAAACAAAGTCCATACCTAAAGCGAAATAAATCAACATCAAGAAACCACAGGGTTCTTTTTCTTACTCAACTTGCCTCGATTTCAACGACAAAACATAGCAGAATATCACACCAATGCTGCATTGGACCTTGTTAATAACAAAGCAGCACAAACCAACATCACAGTTCACACAAGATTCTTCCTTTATATTCCCGTTACTTGATGTCATTGCCAATTCTTTACCACCAAGCAACACTGGCAACCCCAAGTATCACAAGTCACAAACAAGTTAAGAGAAAAACCACCGACTTATCACTCCTCCCACCGAACTTTCCAGTAAGTTTATAGAAATCTTGAACTATTCAAATGGATGTTTTTGTTTGCGCAACGTCAAACTCATAGTTGAGCTATGAAACTGACAGATAACTGTCCATCATTATGATGCCCAATGTTCAAACTATTACATCAAGGAACTATGTTTTTGATGATGAGTTTATTGGATCATGATTGTAAGTTGAGACATATGACCAAGTTTGCCGAGTAAAGAGCTTCAAGAAAAAATTGGTGACTACTCCCCTGCCATTCTAAATTCTTTTCTTTAACCTGAATTTTTTCACTTTTTTTTTAAAAAATATTTTGAATTATTAACTATGTTGGCTTGATCATTCAAGGAACTTTTCAGATAAGGTCTACAAAGAATTACTGCTGATGAGCTTTAGACTTGCTGAATGTAGTCTGGCAATGACATGAAGAGAATATTTAGCACCTGTCACAGTCGAATTTCTATTACTTTCTCAAGGAACACATACATGATATCTATGCAGAAAATCCCTGTTGTGAAGAGCTCTTTAACAAATTTGTTTTTGATTTCACCCGAAAGAGAAGATCTCTACAAAATGTTATCTACTAGCTTATACCTGTAACCCTGCCGTTAACAAAGTCAGGCAGCAAGACAATTCACTATAAACTCAATCCCAATAGAACAGACCAAGAATCTTTACCCCATATTGCAGAACAAATAAAAGCTTCAGTAATCTCATCATAACCTCTTTGACAAAAGTATCATGAAACATTGCTGACCCAGATAAAAGCATTGTCAATATAACTAAGTTTCTGGAGACGGAACACCTGCTTAGATTGCCAAAAAGAAAGTTGTTCAACGAGACATCGGAGCTACAAAACTGAGAAAAGATATAACTACCAGGAAATAAATTAATATGGGATGGCAGGTTGGCTAATTTGGTGACATGCCCCTCTCGTATCTAAATTTATTTCTCTGTGAGTGAAAACAAATTCCTATAACCAAAAAAGATTTGACAACATCAGTTCATATTCCGACTGCAACCAAAATACCACCTGACGCATCTTCTATTAGCTTTTTTATTCCTCCTGTTCTGCAAGTGATCTTAATAATGATATTACAGGCTCCTTGGGGAGGAGGGTTCCGATGAAGCATTGGTCGAGTAAACTCCAGCAGGATTCAGTGATGACCCACTTGAGAGAGGACCATTTCCATTTTCATTTTGAGACACGACAGGGATCTTCAATGATGCTCTCTCCATTTCCTTCTCAAGCTCTTCTTCTCGGCGTAATTGAGTGAACTGTTCATCCAATGACTTGGCTGCTCCCAACCATGCAAGAACAATTACTAAGAGCACACCACCAAGGTACGGAGTCGAGCTGGCAAGTGAACCAAAACTCAAAATCATGAACTGTTGTATCAAAGCTCCTCCAGACTTTCCCAGTGGATTGCAGACAACATCAATTGCGGCCTTCCCTTTAACCTGATACAGGAAATTATTCAATATTAAGTTTCAAAAAAAACAGTTGGCCTGTAAAATGATATTAGAATTTTCTCTGGTCATACATAACCAAACAGACGTGTATGTCATGTCATATATCACTAAGAATGAATATGGACGGGTAAAATAAAGGCTTCAGCTATGCATGATTGCACTGATGCGTAAATAATTCAGCACTTCAGAGAGCTCTTTCTAGCACACGGATACCATAATGTTAATAAGTATATACTGAGTATATCATCATACCTTGGTATCCTCATCCAAGGGAATGTATGCCATTTCTTTGCAGGGATCAAACAAACTATACTTCGCACTCTTACTGAAAATGTTCTGCATTGCACCCACATAGACGGCTGCAAGAAGAGGAGTCATTCCAAACCTTGCAAGAGTAGGTGCTAGAGGGGCACCAAACAAAACCAGGGAGAAGAAGCCAACTCCAGTAAGGAGCAAGACTGTAGGTGTTATCTTGGCTGCTGCTCCCCACCCATACTTGTCAAAAATCCATTGACTTAACAACATCATCGTGAAAGTTGCTATTCCAGTAGCAGTTGAGAAGTCACCCATGAATGAGGAATACTCATTGGGGCTTGGGAACTGCACATTAGTTATAAGGAGAGAGAATGAATGAGATAGCCGTTAAATTGAGAAACAAACCTGAATTCAAAACTTTTAATTAAAAAAAATAGCACTCGGTAATAATTCACCTGAGCTTTGAGCTTCGACTTCCATGTAACTTCAACAAGGTTGATACTAATGCCATATGCTACAACTAATGTGGCAAGATCCCTGATATACTTTGATGAGACCAAGAACTTCAAGCTCTCCATGGTGGTCATATTAGGTTTTACCTGACAAAAGACATCATGCAGATATGTAAACCTGGTTCTTTAATTTAAAATATCTCTGCATAATATCTGAAAAGCACAATTGATAAATAATTTGAAACGATTCAACCAGCAAATAATCTTCGTTTTAGTAAAAGAGATAAAAGGGACAAAAAGGTATATGCATCTGCTTCTCAGAAATAAATTTATGACAGAGAGTGCTTTATAAGAAAAACTACAACAACGACAACATACCCATTGGAATCCCACAAGTGGGGTCAGGGGAGGATAGAATGTATGCAGACCTTCCCACTACCTCATAGAGGTAGAGAGGCTGTTTCGTGGGAACTCTCGTCTCAAAAACCATAAGCAGAATAAAATACAAAAACTAAAAGATACAATAGTTTATTCTAATTTCTACCATCAACTAGTTGCTTCGGAAGTAATGGCATAAGGTTTAGCTAATTACCTTCTTCTTCTTGCTACGAGTTGGGAGAGGAACATTTCTATTCACCCACCAGTAAAAGAAACAAATTGCGCCACCCATCAATACAACAATGCTCATCATCCCTTTCAGGGAGATGGCCCAACCATCAACTCCAGGACCCAAAGAGCTTCTCAATCTAGAAAAGTACTTCACTGTGCGACCAGAGAAAATAAGAGCAACATTAGCACCAAGTCCAAACAAAGGATAGAATCTCTTAGCCTCATCGACAGTCGTAATCTGCAAAAAAATCATACGTATCAAACACGGGTAGGTTCAAAGATAAAGGGTAGTGATTATTAAGATATAGATATGTTGATGATCATATTATAACTAGCCACAGAACAATTGTTAGAATGGTAATAACAGTAGGAAAACAGAATGACATTTTCAAATCTGTATGGCCAACTGCAACTAAGAAAACAGCAGACCAAGACATAAACTAATAATAAAATGATTCTATCAATATTTTCACCGCAAAAAGAACTATATTAGATGGAGCTGGCAACAATTCAGGATTTCACCCTTATGCTATACCGCCTTGCCTGTGCCAATAAGGCAGAGTCTGGTGGCACATGTATATCAGATTCCTGCTATAAATAGATCCTTTTTACCTCACAAATTGCAGCAGCAACCGTCCAGAAACAAAGAGGTAACATGCAAATACTAGGTAATATCAGAACCTAACTAAACAGATTATCCATACAATAAGATTCTGCATCCTCAAAATGGTTACTAATGCACAAAATATATTTATGGGCACAAATTTACCTGATTAGCAAATCCCCAAAAGAGTACTGAAACCACCACACTTCCCCAAAGCTCAGCCATGACATAGAACAAGCAGAAACTCCAGATCCTCAGTATAGCAATCGGTCCAAGAAATCTTGGACCAAGGGTATTAAGAAGTTTATCAGCAAAAGCTGTAGGGTGGAAGTAATTGCTAAGAGGATATAAAACAAACCCAAACGCCCCAAAGAATGCAATAAAGGGAAGTAAAACAGTATAAAACAGAGCCTCCTTGGGCAACACATTAGCCAACTTTGTGTACAACAGCATGAAGCCTATAGCCATAGGTAAATTTACCCAAGTTTTCAAGAAAGGGATAATCTCAGCACTGGACCCTTTGGCTGTTACAACCAATACATCCTTAGTGTCCCTAAGGATTGTATAATTGAAGAGAATACAAAAGAACATTGCCCCAAGTGGTATAATTTTCTTAAGGGTCACAAGGTCGATCCCCATAAACTTAGGTTGCTCCTTTTCGACAAAGAGTGGCTGGCCATCAGCTGCAGCAGCAGCAGAAGCCTCAGCTTTGCAGATTGGAAAATATCTTTTCTTTTGGCCAAACAACGGAGGTTTTGTGTCAAAGCCTCCAACTTTTTGAAACCCATTTGAGGATAGAGATAACCCATTAAGGGGGTTAGGTTTTAAAACACTTGAAGAATTGAATCTGTTCCTTAGACCCCCTTGTGGCAGTGGGTAAAAAGCCCTGATTTTGGGTTTAGAAGGCAAAGAAAGAAGCCCTGTTGTTTGCAGAACACCTTCCATGTCGACCTCTCTCTCCCTCTTTCTCTGTCAAGTCCAAGAAAACTCAAAGAGAAGGAGATGAGAGGGATAAGGTTTGGGGAAGTGGAATGGTAAGCAAAAAATCTATTCTTTATATCTATGTATATGTATGAATCAAGAACTAAAAACACTGAAAAGGGTCAGAAAAGGACAAACAAGAAGATAATGTATAGAATTTATTAGCCTAATCAGTTTAGGTAATCACTCTCCCATTGTTTAAGAAAATCTGAAAATCAAGAAAAGGGAAAATCTTCTTGTCAGATTTGCAGTAAGAAAGATTTTAATAATATACTTATATTGTGTGCAGTGAATAGTTGTGTTCAACTAAATTATTGGGAATGCCCTAATTCAAGGAAAAAACATTATGCTACTAATTCTAATACTACTAAGCCGCCGTCCTAAAAGAGAGATATCAGGGTAGGTAAAACAAAGAAGGATCTTGGAAGCATACTAATATTTGGGGTATTTTGTTTATGTACAAATTATGCATGAATAAACATTTGGTAGCTCATTAAAATTACATTAATACTAATAATATAGAAATTAGTTATTATGAGTACATTATATATTACCTTATGTAGCGATTAGTTATACATTATTAGTCCTTATATCTTCTATTTTATATAAAATAATACATAAATATCTCTCATGTACTATTAATTATATGAATTTTTAAATTGTCAATCAAAAATTGTATTAATTTTTATATGTAAATAATTTATTTTCTATTTATCTAACAAATATTGTACTGGTTTCATACATAAATAATGTGTTTTATATATATAGATAACGTATTTGCTATTTGCCTACTGAACATCATATGAATTATATGATAATTAACATATGAATAACTTATTTTTTATCCACCTGCCAAATGGCCTCTTAAGATTTTCTTCTTCTTCTTTTGTGAATAATTTGATTTACACAAAATTTAGAAATAATTTAATTTATTATTTAAATTGTACAATAACGTTTGTATTGTTGATTTATCTATTTATATCCATATTAAAAACACAAAAATTCTTTAAAATGTTGATTGAATATTTTATCATGCCTTACAACATTATACAATAAATAAAATAGTCATTTACTGTCTCTTTAATATTCAAGAATAATTGTCACGCCCAAAGTCCCATTAAGGCGGACTGACACCTGTTGTCAATAAGGCTCGGGAGAACCAACTTGTATTCCTGCGCTTTTTATACATATTATAAGGGATTTCTACATTCAACATGCCCTTAAGAAAGTAAACAGTAATAACAAGCCAAAAGGAAATGCATATGGCTAGACCATTGGGGCCACGGTGTCTAAAGTACGAGACATGACCACACTTTAATTTACATAGTCTACAAAGCCTATAGATAAGGAAAAGTATCTGATAAGGGTCGGGACAGGCCTTGCCTCGGCTAGCTATACAACACAAAATATAAGCTCTAGACACACAAAGCTCCGAAGCAACCTGGAGCTTGGTAACAACAGTTGGATATCCTGTACTCCTACTAAGGAGATCTACTAACACCTGTACCTGCATCATGAAATGCAGGTCCCCCCTAAGGGACGTCAGTACGAAATAATTTACTGAATATGTAAGACAGGAAATACTGTATATGAAGTAACAACTCAAATGAAACTATGCACTGGTGTAGGATAAGAGATCACCCTTAGTTATACTGTGGGATCATGTACTTTATGTTCTTTTAATTACTTTACCTTTACTGTATAATCTGTGCACAACATGTAATACAAATGACCAGCTGATCAGTGGTAAATCTATATCGAGGTCGGGGCTGGCTAGGCTTTTCCTTTCATCCCTTGGGTTACCCCCCATAATAGGATCGACCCTGGCTAGGTGATTCTTCCACTCCGTGGGTTACCACCCATCAATAGGTAATATACTTTATCTTTCAATTACTTTTGAGATGATTCTTTTGGTGGTCATAATATTAGAGCTGTAGGACTGTAGATATAGCATATGACATGTAAATGATCATACAAGACAATACGACAATGAAAAGACATTACACAACTAATGAAATGTGTATGAGATGAAATAACTTGTGAACTTTATTTAGCAACAAGAACTCATGTAACTTGGTATCCAAGTATGTATGCAGATTTGAAGGTGACTATGTGTGGGAGCATATGAACATATGAAAGAGTGGAGACACAATGAATAGTTGCGTCGAAGTTGGTAAGTGCCTTTATGTGCCAAGGAAGGATCTATGTTTCATGCCAAACAATACGAAATCAAGTAGCCTTACATACCTCGTTGTACGACCTCGCTATTACCTCGAGATAACCTTCCCTTCCTCCAAATATTTATCTACAACATAGTAGGTGATAAAACTAGCATTAGCAGCCAATAGATACATCTTGGCAGCCCAATCTCATAAAAAATAACATACGGGTAGCAAGTGGATAATTTATAAACCCGAGCATATTCTTTCAACCTCTCCGCTCCTAATCATATTTTTTAATATACATTTTTATATACATATCATGTGCAGCCTATTTTAGTGCCATAACAGTCTTACAACAGCCCACAAAGCAACAACACATAACAATTCTACGCAACATACAAATAGGCGGCATAACATTACATCCCTTCGCTACATTTTGACGTCGACAATCCCAAACCTGTTTCAACTTTACCCAAACTATTCTCAACATATTTATAAATAAAAATAATCTTAAGGTAGTCTTAGAACAGTACCAAAGCAGTCATGAAGGACATGACGCAACAGTCTTCCATCCATCAGCCTACAAGTTCGTACTAAGAACACAATTATGATATCTTATAAGAACTCACTTTTGCGGACCGTAAAAGTAGTAAAGCAACTTAGTTACATCACTAACATACTAAACCTAGTTAAAAACATAAGTCTTACTTCATAATTCAGCCAACTAAGAAGAGAAAATCCTCTTGAATAACAAGAAAAGTTCACAACAATCCTTAGGACACATGTTGTCCAAATTTCCAGCACAAGCATAACTAGCATATACTTCTTGTTTGTCATGGGATAAGTATAACAAATACATGGATATTTCCACTTGCCTTAGCCTTCAAGATTCAAGTTTCCTTCAAGAACCCTAGAGGGTTGTATTGGCTGCCTTGTGAAGTGAAGTAAAGAGAAAAAAAGAATCTTTAGGAAAGCTGAAAATTATTCCAAAGTGAAATGACTTAAGGGGTTATTTTTGAGCCCTTTTAAAGGGTCTCTTTGGCCGACTTTCTCTTGAGCTTTTGACCACATATCAACATATATTAATAAACTGGTGATGCAGCAGCTTGGCCCTCACACTTGGGCCTAAATGATTCTCAAAGTTGATGGGCCTTGGCTGCCCATTTTTATAATTCCTCTTCACTTAGTTTAGGCCTAATTAGTCAAGTGGGTTGTGATGTACTTGGGACTTTTTTATGATTCATCTTGGGCTGTGAGTATTTTTCATTTACGATGGTAAAACACGGGCTAAAGTTACACTCTTAACACAAACTTTATTCATTATCGGACTTGGACAAATTCGACGTCAGGCCTCGTCTCTGTTTAGCTAGCAAATTTAAGCTAAGCAAGTAGGTGACTCACCTGCTAGCTTCCTAAGGCCTACAAGCACCTCACTTCTTCACCTCATTTAAGGTCATGATCTCCTCAATTTGACTTAAAACTTATCTACACTCGACCCTCTTCAGCGTTCGACATACATATTTCCCTCTAATTTGAGATTCAAGTATTTTTGAAAAATGGGCGCTAATTTGACTAAACCATATCATGTTTCATTTGCATAGTACTAGTATTGTAAGATGTGGGGTGTTACATCCTCCCCCCTTAGGAACATTCGTCCTCGAATGTTAGCACAATTGGATAGCTTAACCAAGTTTAAACCTTTACTTACACAAACTTTTGACAACACACTAAGTATTCAATCACACGTACCTATTAATGTCCCAATTCTGCATGTTAGACTTCTTCTTTAGCTTCAAATAAGTAAGGGAATTTTGATTTCATCGCGTCCTCAGCCTCCCATGTTATTTCTGCTGCTTGCTGGTTTTTCCAAAGTACTTTTACTGAAGTTATTTTTTTATTTCTTAACTTCTTAACTTGACAATCTAGAATAGTAATAGGTACCTCTTCATGTGTGAGATCTTCTGTAACCTGCACGTCTTCAATAAGAGTGATACGGGATGGGTCACCTATGCATTTTCGAAGCATTGAGACATGGAAAAATGGATGAACCATTGAAAGCTCTTGGGGTAGCTCTAGTTCATATGCAGCCTGCCTGAACCTCTTAATAATTTTATATGGCCCTATGTAACGTGGGCTCAGTTTTCTTTTCTTACCAAATCTCATAACCCCTTTCATTGGAGACACCTTTAAAAATACCCAATCTCCTACTGAGAATTCCAGTCCTCTCCTTCTAGCATCCGCATATGATTTGTGATGACTTTGGGTTATTTCTAGCCGTTGCTGTATTACCTTAAATTTTTCCATGGCTTGTTGAACTAGATCTGGCCCAAGCAAGGTAGTTTCATCCACTTCAAACGATCCAATCAGTGACCTACATTTCCTTCCATACAAAGCTTCATAAGGTGTCATCTTGATACTTGAGTGGTAGCTATTATTATAGGCAAATTCAATAAGTGGCAAATGGTCCACCCAACTACCTTTAAAGTCTAATGCACAAGCTCGCAACATATCTTCAAGTGTCTGAATGGTGAGTTCTGCTTGGCCGTCTGTTTGAGGGTGGAAAGTTGTACTCAAATTCACTTGTGTCCCTAAACTCCTTTGAAAGGACTTTCAAAACTTTGCAGTGAATTGAGCCCCCCGATCAGACATAATGGAGATTGGGACTCCATGTAGCCTGACTATCTCTTTAAGGTATAGCTTGGTGTACTCTTCAGCTGTATAATCACTCCTGACTGGCAAGAAGTGTGCTGACTTTGTGAGTCTGTCAACTTTTACTTATATGGAGTCAAACTTCTGAAATGAGGCAACCCGGTAACAAAATCCATATTGATCATATCCCACTTCCATGTTGGAAGCTTTATACACTGCATATAACCTCCTGGCTTTTG
>JAABOM020000012.1:17077640-17089628 GCA_011800125.2 Solanum clarkiae | reverse complement strand
TTTTTCTTTATTTAGAGGCTTTGTAGACTATGTAAAGTAAAGTGTGGTCATGTCTCGTACTTTAAATATCGTGGCCCAACGGCCTAGTCATATGCATTTCCTTTTGGCTAGTTATCACTATTTATCTGCTTAAAGGTATGTCAAAGACAGAAATCTCTTATAATACGTATAGAAAGCACATAGATATAGGTTGGTTCTCCCGAACCTTATCGACCACGGGTGCCAGTCCGCCCTTCTAGCCCTTCAAATTCCTTTGGCCTGTGAGGCTTGAGCTGGGTGGAGCTGGACTAGCCCGTTTTGACAATTATATATATAACTCTACATTCTAATACAATTGGAAAAAAATTGAGCATCCTGCACTGTGTACCCCCCCCCCCCTACATTAGAATTAGATAGCTCAACACTGTTGATCTTTCGAAAAAATAGAGCATCAAATCCCGAACTTTGAGATAACTAGTGGGGGGAAATTATATTCATGACAAGCTGAAACCTTCATTTTATAGTTTAAGTCCTTGTGATAAAGAGTTATAATATCTAACTACTTAAAAAAGTTAGCTCTTGACATTTATAACTCTTAACACCCTCTGCACCTTATGACTTACCAAATGTTGGTCCTGATGTCATATAAGATCCTTATAAATTCCCCTGGAAACTCTTTAGACTGTCTATGTAATATAAATATAACTCGACCTCCTTGAACCTCCAAAAGTATGACTTTAAGATACAACCTGGTTCCTCCAGAAGTTAAAATTGACCTTATAGAAGATGTTTTCCTCTTTATTGTTCAGAGGAAGAAGAATTCATCCTGTCACAAACACAATCTTCATGGGGATAGTTGTCGATGACAATCAGTGGGCAGAACCTTCAGGAATACACTGGACGCGTTGCATATGCCAGCAATGTCATTAAGCTAGAGAGAAGATGGAGTGACATATTTATATCTACAGATAATACCTTTTGCTTTTTCGTCCACATGAGACGGAAGAGAACGTGAAGCAAAGCTTCCGCCCAAAGCAGTCAAAAAGCCCATCTCCTGGTGACTTCAGAAAAAGAAAGGGGGGAAAGTGCACATGGATACCACTCGCACTTAGAATTCCAGTAAAAAGGACTTACGATAGACGATACTATAAATAATACAGCAGCTATTTATTTTCCCCTCAAAAGAATAGCTTTAGTGGCAGATTTATTGTCTAGATCCTATTGTATAATACTGAAAATTCAAATCATTGGGCAATGATATCATCATTCCTTGTGCCCCCCATCACATACAGTACACAAAAGGAAATGCTCATGATTAGTTCACATAGTGTGATTTGAATGAAATCAGTTGACAACATCGAGGACCAATTTGCGAGATTTCAGGACAGACCATCTCAGGCGACGGTAGTAACCTGCTTGGAGAAGTGCAAGTGATAAGACGAATATCCATTTGAAACCCATCTGTAGGAATAACAATACCCAAGAGGTCAGTAAATTCATTTTATAGCACATTCAACTATCAATGAGGATCTAATATCACTTCAACAAGCAAAATGCTGAGGTTGAGCATAATGCAAGAGAAGGACCAAATGGAAGATTGCAACTTACCAACTTTCTCTCTTCCATTTCTGGCTCAGCAGCCCATGACAAGAACGACACAACATCTTTTCCCATCTGCAGTGAAAGAAAAATCACTTCCATCTCTTTATAAGGGATCAAAATAAAAGCAGAAAGAGAGCAAGAGATATTACTTGTGCCTCAGTTGCAGGTGTACCATCTTCATACTCAACAGCACCATCATTAAGCATTTTAGGCATCGCTATAGCTCCACCAGGGAAGTAAGGGTTATAGTGAAGACCTTCCCTAATCTACAATAAGAATTGAGAAGTAATTATGGTTTTCACTCATCCATTAGAAAATTGTGATAACAATAAGTAGTGTTGAAACAGTAGTCACTATTAGGTAACAACCAATTACAATGGAGCATATCTCTTCACACGTACATCTTCAGATGTAAATTTTTCTGTTTGATGCTTCCCTTATTCTCAACACACAAAAGGTCACAAACCAAAAGAAGTCGTGGGGCAGAAATTACCGAGACACCAGCAGGAGGGTCCCGATAGCCAGTTAGAAGAGCGAAAACATAGTTTTGACCATTATGCCGGGCCTGAAAGAAGAAAGAAAATCAGGCAAAGCAGATAAAATATAGCTGAAAGAAGAGGACAAAGGCAATACCTTAGTGATAAGACTTAGATCAGGAGGATAAGCCCCACCATTTGCAAACCTTGCAGCTGCTTCATTTGCATAAGGCTGTGGAAAACGATCACTCAGCTTCCCTGGCCGGGTGAACATCTCACCCTCATCATTAGGGCCATCAACCACCTCAATTTCTGCTGCCATGGCCTTAGTTTCTTCTTCAGTGTATGCAACACCAACAAGATCACGGTACGAAATTAGAGACATAGAGTGGCAGGATGCACAAACTTGCTGGTAAACCTGATGACCTCGACGTATCCTGTCAGGCAAATAAAGACGTTAAACTAAATGGGCTATCCATTTCATTGAAGACTCGTGCTAAAATTTCGTTTTGGATAAACAAAAGGTTGAAATGTTATTCCATAGCAGCCAATAAACTTTAATTATCATGTGGCAGCATAGAATATACTCACGAAGCATGGTCATAAGAGCTGAGAATGCCTTCATGGGGCCAAGGGTAGCTCGGACACTCTAAGCCATGTTCAGCCTCATCAGAATAAGCAACACCTGCAAAGCTAAGTAGCCCAGTGACTCCAGCACCAACCACTGCAAAGGCTCTGAAAGACTTTAACCCAGCAGATCCAAGACCATCTGAGCCATGCTTTGAAACAAATAACGAAGTAATTTAGTAAGCTGTAAATTATTCCATGATCATATAATTTATAGACATACAATGCCAATGTAAAGGATTAAACAGAAACAACAACAGCTGAAATGAGGAACAGAAGTAAAGAAACAAGAAGTATATGTTATAGATAATGCATGGAATATGCATCCTAAACAGATGAAAAATATGCGGCTAATACAAATCCAAGCCATTTCATTAATAAAATGTTACCAATTAACCAACCAAAAAAGGGCTTCTCTTCAATTGTGTCATTTATACCAACACTTCGGAATCCTTTTTTGTGGCTGTAGGCCAGTTTGGTCCACGAATGAACACCCCCCCCCCCCTTTTATAATGAAGTTAGAGGTATTAGAGCTAAAGAAGTGGAATAGACCCAAAAAAAAAAAATCGTGAACTCAAGAAGATACGCCTGCTATGTATCTTAGTGATAAAAACTTAAATGTATCTGAGTCATTAGCATATGTGAACATTAAAACCACACCAACAGAAGGCAATTAAAGGGTACATTACAATTGTTTATAACTCTGCGCCACTAGGATACATATTATTTTTACTCATATTAGAGGTTCACCTATAGGATGGTTCTCCCGAAGAAGCAATTTGCTCCTCGTGGAATGGAATCCATAATAAATGGCATGAGAAACTGCTTTACATAGTTTACATCCTCACAGATACAAGAGTTAGCAGTTATATGAATGACATACTCTATTATATACATCAAAGAAATATGGAATCTGAAGAATTAAATCATGTTTACCAAACTGGACAACAATAAGTCTGCCAAGGGACTTACAAAACTGATAATGAAAATTAAGTGATGTCTACTGACACGCTTGAATCATCTACCAGTCTGCACTTCTTTTTTTTTTAACTCTCTCGATATGATAAGGATTGTATTCAAAGAAGCAGTAAAGAGGGAGCTAGGAACTCTGTACAATGTGGCAAAGTATTATGACACAAAAGTACTCCCATCCTACACATGTAGGGATTTCAGTAGCTCTAGAATAGAGGTTACATTTACAAGTTCCATTTTGCCCCAAAAGTAAAAGAAAATGTTTAAGCCTTTATCTTCTGAATAGATCTGTATTTGTCTTCGAAACATCTCAGGTTCCTCTTCACCACTCATTTAATCTTTGCTTGTGAAACTAAGGATGTCCAGACAGTGAGACAAATAGGTACAAGGGGGTGTTTGGATTGGCTTTTTTTTAAGTGGCTTATAAGTTAAAAGCCAAAAGCCATAAGTTGGGGACCCCCTACTTTTGGCTTTTGGCTTTTTTATTCATACTTTTTCACCCAAACACTTCCAAAACTTAAGAAGTACTTACAGGTCAAAAGCTTTAAAAAAAAAAAGCCAACCCAAACACCCACCTAGTCTCTGCCAGGGGGCAAAATCATGTTTATTCTTGTGGCAGAACCACCAATAAGGAAACGGACATCAAGTTCTTCAGTTTCAGCTTGAGTTATTGAAACATGGTCAAGTAGCTCTTCTATCATGCATCGAGATCCATCATTGCTTTCTCTACTTAGCTACAGGAATACATGAAATGTCTGGTAGTTAAGTAGTGTTAGTTGGCTGCATCTTAAGCACTCAAAGAACCTCTGAGCAACTATGCGAGAAAGCAGATTGGGGAAAATAAATTAATACAAGAATTTGACATGGAAAACTCTCTTCACTGAGGAGTCAACAACCATGATCCGACACTCTACTATATTTTAAGGTTTACAGCCTCCCTTGTAACGCCTAAGGGATTGTTACCAACAATTCCATCTCCTCTACCCTCTTTACTCTTCTGCTTCCACCCTTTACAACTCAAGACAACAGCTACTACAATCTAAAAGAATGTAATCAAGATCTTGCCTTGGGACCACTCTAAGAAACTAACTAGTACAAACTAAAGAATTGTATGGATAAAACTTGATAGGAACAGGTTCGATGTTGCAGCAGCTTCTTTGAAACTCTTCGTGTATAACTGGGAATACTTTAAGGACTCTGCCTTTGGGTGTGGTCAAACTCCAAATTTTGGTTCATGTTGCTTACAGGAATAATGTGGTGACCAACTTTATTTTATTAGTTGTATGATTAGTGGCTTAGATGTTAAGTTGTTGTCTTCCAGTTCTGAAATCCAAGTTAGATTTGGTTCAAGACATGCCAAGAATTCAATCCTAATTTGACTTGGTCTTCCTCATGTTGAAACTCATGGAGCTTCCTCATCTCCTTCTATGAAACTAATTTCATGTGCAAGTTTATGGTAACTTTCCTTGTATAGCTTTACAGATCCTTGTAGAGTTACAATTCTCCAAATTGCAATCCTTGAAGAAAATCTGGTGTACACGCGATCAGTCTCAACCTTCTATCTTCAACAGCTTCTTTCTCTGCTCACAGGAATAGGTTCTCAGATGAGCTCCTTTGACAGTATTGCTTTGTGTGTCTCTTCTATCTGGAAACTTGTGGGGACCTGGTCCTTGACACTTCTATTTTTCTTCTTCAACATGCGAAATTCCACTCAGAGACAGTTTGTCAATCATCAAAACCTTAACATAGCTTCATAAATCTTGAATGTAGATTCAGAGATTATTTTGTTTCAACACGTAGCATGTGCTATTTAGCCGATTTAGCCTATCAGATTTCTTGAGAAACCTGGCATGATTTTCTTGGTGACTAGTTCAACCTGGAAAGCAATGTAACGTGTCCTACAATTGTGAATCAAAAACAAAGGCAAGGTGAAACAATGACTCCAGAATGAAGCATATGGCATCTCCAATTTATTCTAGGTAGATAGTAAATGGGCCTTTTGATGTTGTAGATCCTTAGTGATCTTGGTCAAAGAGCCACAAGTTTATCCGTTCATAAGGATAGTCAAAGCTGAGAGATCTTCACGGAGCGTGGTGGCTTCTGCCAAACTGCCAACTAAGACCAATAGCAAAACTACCTTAATAGCATCTATAGCAAAGTTGTGCCTATGTAGAGGAAAGGGAAAGATGGCCTTGACCTGGAAAAAAGACAGTAGTATAAGATAATCTCTATAGAGTTTGCACGACATGGAGACGTTAGGCAATTTCTTGCAAATTTGGAATGCCTAAAGTCTATGCTTATCACATATGCCCCTTTTTCATTTCATACATCTCACATCTTTATCAGTCATATGCTAAGTTGTTGTTTTTTGGGAGGCAAATTAATCAAATCATATTAAAAAAGCATCAAGAAGATGCAAGGTTTCAAGAGAGCAAAAGAAGTTGCTTCAAATGAAACATGAAGCAGCCTTACTTGTAAATCAGCCAAAAAAAAAATCCCTGAATATTCTACTAAGATAAAACAGGGAACTAACAAAATCCAAAAAGTTATCCACACCGTTTGCAAGGGAAAGAAAGCGTCAACTGATAAGCATTCCAAACATCTAGCCTTGAGGTTGCTAATAGGAGGCGAGATTCCATCAAAGTATCTGCTATTTCTCTCCTTCCAAAGACACCAAAAAATAACTGTTGGAATCATTCTCCAGATTTTTTGACGGTTTTTCAACTGTCCACAGCGACCACCCTGCACAGGCATCTTTTATGGAAAAGGTATTACCTATTGGAGGCCACATATAGAGTAAAATAATTAACATAAAATCAGCTGCTGCAGGGCAGTGCACAAAGAGATGGTTTACAGTTTCAGAGTCTTGTTCATCTGTTGATGAGAATTATTCCTTTCCTCCTGAGATTTTGTGTTAGGCAAGCTTCTCTAAGGGCAATCCAAATGAAACAAGAGACTTTGAGAGGCTGCCTAGTTCTCTAAATATAATTCCAAGGCCAGTCCTCAAGGATGCCATTTTGAGAGCTTCAGTAATTGTAACTCTCCTTCACAGTGTAAATCCATCTTTTGATTTGCCCCAAAGAATACTGTCTGGGACTTCCTCCACCATAGAGTTTCACCCAATGTTTCTAGCAGTCTGAGGAAGTCATTAATTTCCAATCTTGCAAGTTTCTTCTGAAAGTTGGATACCAACAGTTGTAGTCTCTGTATTGAGCAATTGTGGCTCCTTATTCAACACTAACTGAAACAGAGTGGGAAGAGAATCTTTCAGTATAGTGTCCCCAAGTCATTTGTCTAGCCAGAATCTAATCTTAACCCCATTCCCTACCTTGAAAGAGACATTTTGAAAGAAATCTTCCTGAAGACTACTGATTTGTTTCCAGACCCCAAACACCACATGGATCACTACTTTTCTTTGGGTTCCAGTGATCTTGGATGCCCATATTAAGCTTTGATGATGTCCCTCCAATATCCTGCTTCATTTTGCCCATACCTCCAAAGCCACTTCATGAGCAAACTTTTGTTATGTAACTTTAGGTTTCTGATCTCCAAAGCCCATTTGGCCTTGGTTGAATTACAGTTTGCCATTTAACTAGGGAAAATTGGTGCGTGAAACTGTTGCCCTCCCGTAGGAATCTTCTTCTTAGCCTATCAATCTGTTTTAGAACTGAACTTGATATTGGAAACGGTGACATACAATAGGTGGGGACGCTGTCCAGTACACCGTTGATAAGAGTGAGCCTACCTCCCATAGAGTAAGTTTAAGTTGATTATTGATATTTGAATCTCACACCCATATCTATGCAAACAAATACCAAACCTTTTGCAAAGCCCATGGATTTGTTAATCTCCATCACACTAATTTAAGGCCTAAACATGTGACTAAAACATCACATATGTATTAGCAATGCCATGTGTTGTAGGCGATATGCTTGGAGTATGAATACAAATGATTGTAATGCATTGAAAGAGTATGCGAATGATGAAACAGCCAAAATAAACAAAGGGCTGAAGCTGGATTGAAAGACAATCTACAAGGGGTCCTCACAATTAGCTTGCATCACAATGAAGAAGGCCAATTTGCTCTTGCAGATATGGACGTTTTCTAGGAAAAACCGCTATAATAATGTTACGATAGCAAGCCCCTCCCCAGCCCGAGAGCCTCCAGGACAAGGAGGCGACGATCAACCATCCACTCTCGAGATTCATATTGACGACTAGGACTCATGTCGGAGGAGTTTTGAGCGTGAGATAACACTCATGCAACACCAAGGACCTGCACCTCTCGAAGAGAATTAATAGAATTTTTTATATCTTCAAAGTATCCCAAGAAGTGGAAGAGGGAATCTTAAAATTGTCTTTAAGAGTTAATCCCACCCCCCAAACTTCATTGATGTTTAAACGTGTATGTAAAGGAGTTTATGAGTAGAATCCATAATTTGATTTGTGATTTGAATGAATCCTAGAAGTGGGTGGTGATGAAAGTTGTTGGCTAGTAGGGGAAGAAGATTAATAGTCGTGATGACTAATTTAACGACTTGAATGGCTTCACTAGCTTAGAAAATAGATTGATTCAAATTAATTAACCTAGAATTACAAGTTTAAGAAGGATTTTGCTGTTTCCATGCCTTGAAGCCAATACATATGCCACAAGCAGGTGTTGTCGGATTTGAATAAACTTACATTGATAAGAATTGATTATGCCCATGATGATTGGACTTCATTGAACGTGATGGAGAGTTGTTTGGATTGTTGAGACAAAAGGTTGAAGATAGATTGAGATCTATTTTCCTTGAGATGTTTCCTTGTATTACATGTTCTAATAATTTTGAAATGTGATTTAGAATATGAATAGATAGAGACGAGCAAGCAAGATTGCATTTTCCATGTTCCATACAAGTTGTATGTCTTGAAATGTTATTTTAAAGGATCATTTTTTGATAAGGAGCAATCTTAAAGTATCATCTTAAGTGATATGGAAAATGTTAGGTTTCATAATCTATGTTGTGAAGATAGCACATATTCCAGATGAATTGAAGCTTATCTTGTGATTACGACTTCAAATGACAAATTTTTACTTGATATTGATTTGTTCAAGCTGTGATTTTCTTTATGTATCACACGATTAGTATAAACAAAGTAATCAAAGCTAAAAAGCACCAAAGTTCCGTTGAAGATTTAAGTTCAAAATGCAATTAAAAATTGTGCGCTTTAATGAGGAAAAGCGTCAAAAAAAGAAAAAAGGTAATGCAAGAACACGTAACCATAAATGCAAGCAACAATTATTTGGATAAAAAAAAATGAAAGATATACAATTATGCTATATCCACACACACAATATACAAACAGAATCCATAAATGATGATGCACATGCCTCAACACCTTCATGTTTACACTAAAGCACCAATTAGGCAAAGTAAAGCACACAACATGAGCTTCATGTAGTTTCAAGGCTTAAGTGTGCTTTAACTGAGCCTTTAATAATACTGTGTATAAATGGATTGAAAAGGATATTATAATGTGCACGACCATCAGAGCCAAGTTACAAGTTTGATATGAAAGGCCAAGTGAGCCAACTTTCAAAATGGAAAAGAGAATGATATTAAACGGCCGCTAGAGACAAGTTATGAATGGAATTGATGTAATAGGGCCAAGAGGAGTGATCGACACTCGCTCGCAAGTTTTAAGAAACTAGCATAGGGTATGAAATCCTTGCTGATCCTTCTCTCCTCTTGCTCGACGAACCACTCAGTCACTGATTCAAGAACGAATACCGAGAAAGCCGTTCTTATGGCGGGGGTTGTGCACAATCAAAGAGGGGCGGCTACTTTGTCATTTGTTTAACGGAATTGTTTTGGGAGTAAACAATATATAAGAAGGGTATTTGGATGCACAAGTTCAATGCCTAAAACTACACATGCCGGTAGGCATACAGCATATCCTAATGGGGCCTAACAGGTAAATACCCCACACAAGAGGGTAATCATACTATGTCATGCTAGCATGTTTATTGAAACCGCAATAAGGAGAGACAGCCAGGACGATCAGGAGGGTTCTGACGTCATGAACTTTACATAGCAAAAATTATATGTCAGATTGTCAGTATCTTAATGGTACTCCCCGTGAAATAATGAAAGATAACTTTCTATCTAAGGCATATGACCCAAAAATGCTAATTCCAATAAAGCTTTACAAATAGTTTGCTTAACTCATAAAATTTACAACAATTGTTATTATAAATGTTGAGACATGATTTCCAATGTATGAACCTGAAACTTCTCTCTCCCTACTTGCAACACTTGTTTTTGGTTCTCTCAAGGTATAAGTAATAACATTTGAGTCTCGATGAAGAAAACTTCTTAAGTCTTCCATTGGTACAGACTACTATTGCATTATTCTGATGGACAACATGTAGGCAAATACAAGTTATGAGTAATTTTTACTGTTGCTATCACCCTGAAGTTATTTCTATATTGGACTTATTAAAAGTGCTTCAGCAAAACTTCTTCATTGTGGATAAATATAAAAACATCAACATCCTGGGGAAGGGGGTTCAGGGACTAGGCCTCACCAGCATCAACCAACTACATCTCAATCACAAACTACTTTGGGTTGGCAACATGAATCCTCAATACACATTGCACCCTATTCCCAACACTGATAAATTGCTTGCCGCATACGTCAAATTCTCCAAGTCTCCCCCATGTAATTCCACAAGTGGGGTCTGGGGAGGGTACCTTACCCCTACTTTCTCGATAAACTGTCCGGTTGGATAAAGCATTTCTAATATAAGTGTGACAACAACAAATCTTAATCCCCGCCTAATTGAAATCCCCTATGTGATCCTTTATTTCCATGATGTTTTAGCATTCAGCCGTGTGACATATATAAAAATACCTTAAAGGTGGAAGTCTTGAGCACATCACTGGCATTCGAAAGCTTGGCTTCTTCTCTGTGAGCTACTCTGGTGATGAAACGATTAATTCTTCCAAATCCTGAATTTAGAAACAAAAATTAAAGCAACAAACTTTACAGTTTCAAGCAAAATTTGATTTAAACTTATAAAATGTAAGGAGATGTATGAAAGAGTGATGAGTTGATACCATCGAGCCCTAACCTGATCTTCTTTGCGAAACCTGTTAAAAAAAACTCATAAGATTTAGCTTATTTCTGCTCAATATTCAATCAACAAAACTTTAATCCCAAACTAGTTGAGATCTATATTCTATTGTACATGAACAAAATCTAAATCGAGATATGAGAAGGACGTACTCATTGTTTAACGAGACACTGTGTGGAGGAAAATGCAACTGTGTTTAGGAGAAGAGATTATTTTTTCCTCTTGTGGTTTGGGAAGGAGAAGCGCGTGTGGCTCAGAGCATCTTGACAAACAAAAAAATCAGGAATTTGTCCTCTAATATTTTAACAAATTCAAAACTTTATCAAAAAATGCTACATCATATAAAATTATTACTTACAACGTAAAATAAGAGACAAATAGTTTCTCTAAGGCTGATAACATATCAGCGAATATAAGATTAGAGTCTAACCTAGTTCAAAAAGATCAGTTTTCTGTACCATGTTAGACGAGATTTTCCAATATAGTTCTAAAAGAACATAAATATGCCAAGCTTGAGTGGTTGAATAATTGTTAATGTCATTTTTAAGACAATGAAAATGCCCAAAAAATAAAAGTGGAGTAAGATAAGTCTCTCGTACAACTACAAAAGTGACATTCAAAATTGTAATAATTATAAGTATATCAAACTGTTAAGTTATACGAAAGAAGTGTTTGAGGGTGGTAGAGATGGGGTGAGGATGGTGTATTTATTTTTTAAAAATCATCAAAATTATATCGGATGATTTGCCACATCAGAAGCCATCCACCTGGTGCAGAGATTGATGGATCAATATAGAAAGAAAAACATGGACTTAAATATAGTGTTCATTGATTTAGAAAAAGACATGTTGACACCCAATTTTTACCTTCCACAGTGTCAAATTAGTCATCGGAGCTTTATTCAACAAATTTTTTAAAAAATAATAATACTTTAAGTCTTTTTTCAAAAAAAAAAAAAGAGAAAAAGAAAATTAGGCGGGCGCGTGCACCTCACGCGCCGCCAATAACTTTATCTCCCCTTCCTCTTCTTCTTCATTCGTTTCCCTTCAAAAAGAAAAACCAGAAGAACCAAAAATCCCCATTCCCCAAACCCGATTCCCCTTCCCCAAGCTCTTTCCATTCCCCAAACCCGATTCCCCTTCCCTAAGCTCTTTCCCTTTCCCAGAAACCCCTTTCCCCTTCCCCTGCCCGTTCCCCCCTTTCCCCGCCCCC
>JAABOM020000012.1:17049260-17068897 GCA_011800125.2 Solanum clarkiae | reverse complement strand
CAAAACGACAACGACAGGAAACTTGTGCAATACAAGGCAACATATGAGCATATACTCTTGATTCATACCTAAACATTGCTAGCACTGGTTCTCAAATCAGGAAGAGCAAGGTGCAACACACAACATCGACTTAACATCATTAGCCATGAACAGCTTCAAAAACATATTAGCGACCAAACAACAACAGTACCACAACATCGACGTAACAGGATACTCTCCAGTCAGCAAACTAAGCGCATACAGGATATCAACAGTAACTACCAATATTATTCAGCTCGAACAAGGCATTTAGGGTGAGAAATTAACTAATCCACACTAAAAATAATTTTGCGATACCTTCAACAATTACATTCAACCACAATCCCTGAAAGTTGACATGAGGAAGAGGATAGAATATTACCTTTTTGAGGGCAGCGAACTGAGGATGACGACGAGCTTGACAAAGCTACGACGAAATCGAATCGGTTTCTGGAAATTTTTTCTGGAAATTACTGAATGTTGAAATGAAGTTTTGGATTTTTTTTCCTTTTGATTGTTCAATTTTTCTTTGGAAATCTTTTGAATTTCGAAATTCCCTTTACCTTACGATGCTTGAACTCGTCACCCAAAACGATTGAGGGTTTAAGTTTGCTCTGTTTTTTTTTTTTGAGATTCAGAACGGCTCGCCCCCCAGGCTCTCCAAAATCGAAGAAGGAAGAGAGATTATATAGGGACGATTTAGGGTTTGAAAAGGGGGGGGGGAAACGGATGGGATTTTGAATTCCAAAATCAATAGCTTGTGGGGTCGATGTGCCTCAATTTATGACTTTGAAGAGCACGCGTGAAGGAGTGGGGCAGGTGAGCGTTGGAGTTGTCGAGTGAACGCTGGAAATTGGTTTCTTGGGGTCTGGTCGGGTTTTCTGGGTTATTGAAGAAGAAGAAGAAGAAGAAGAAGAAGAGGAGGGGGATGAGACGCGGTTGGTGAAGGAGAAGACGAAGAGCGGAGAAGGAGAGGGGAAAGGGAGCGGCTAGGGTTTGTTTTTGTGGAAAATGGAAAATGAAGAAGAAAGGGGACGTGGGAATGGGATATTAGGGGCGCGTGAGGTACACGCGCCCGGATTAATCAATTAATTTTATTTTTTTCGAAAATTGTTTAAAAATTGTTTAAAGTAAAATAAAGCCCCGATGATTATTTTGACACCGTGGAAGGTAAAAATTGGGTGTCAACAATAATCGTCCACTATTGACTTGGCACATGAATTAAGAAGCGATAAATGATAGAGGTAATTTTATTCAATTACCATTTGAATATAATAAATACAATGTCTTAAAAATTTAATAGGGAAATGACTATGATTAATTATCAGAGTAAATTAGGAAGTAAGTTTGTAATTATCTCTTGATTGCATAAAGTATGCAAATATTACTCTCTCCGTCCATACTTACTTGTCCCTTATACTATTTTGGGATGTCCAACAATATTAGTTCACTTTATAAAATCAAGAGATAATTTTACACTTAGTTCCTAATTTACCCTTGTCATTGATTATTATCATTTTTCTATTACATTTTACAAGACATTACATTTATTATATTTAAAAGATAATTTGGTAAAACTGCTCCTATCATTTACTGCTCCTTAATCCTTGTATCAAGTTAACGAGGGACAAGTAAAGATGGATGACAGGAGTACTAAATATCTATTTTAGTATAACGGATAAGTAAAAATGAACGAAGAGTAAAGATGAACGAAAGGTGTAACAAATATTTTCTTAATATAACATGGTGATCGAGGTAATTTTACCAAATTACTCTTTGAATATAATAAATACAATTACTTAAAAAATTATAACAGAAAAATGACTATAATTAATGATAAGAATAAATTATAAAACTAAGTGTGTAATTATCTTTGATTTTAAGACAAATATTATTGAAAATTTATTTTGATTATAGTGAATAAATAAAAATAAGCAAATATTTTCTTAATATAGAAAAACATGTTTAGTAACTTGCCAAATGAAAAACAAAGGTGAGAGGAAAAGAATAAAGAATACATACCTGTCCCGAGCGAGTCAACCTTGGCCGAAGCCTCCGGCCAGTAACCCTTATTTGCCATTTCATTGAGTTGATAAGAACAAGTCTCCATCTCTACACTCACGCACACAGGGGCCGACCTGAGATCCAACTGAACACACCAACTATGTCGAGAAAACTCTCTCCGCACCTACGAACCTTACACCTACTTCGATCCACTCCCAAAACCAATTCATTTGCCGCCGCTGCCACCATATCTTCTTCTTCTCCATCTCCCTCTCCGGCGCTGTTCCGTTCATCGGTCACGTTATTCCCTCGCCACTTCAGTACCGTATCAGGTGTCCTTTCGTACTTCTCTCTACTCTTAACCCTATTTTAATCAGATCTTACGCGTTTTCTTACACCAAGTTACGAGATAGACGATTTATATAGTGGAATCCAACTATTTTTTGATTGATTTATTGTACTCGCCTTGTTTGATGTTTGTTTCTAGTAAGTTCCTTTTTTTTTTAAAAAAAAAATTCTGAATGGGCTGTGATGAGTATGGATATTTTTTGTTATGTGGAGCAGAGAATGTTGTTAAGAAAGTGGAGGATATAATGCCCATTGCAACTGGTCATGAGCGTGAAGAGCTTGAAGCTGAGCTCCAAGTGAGTTATCTACCCTGTTTTACTAATTTAGCATTTTTTTGGTTGATGTATTATGTACGTTATTGTGACTAAAAATTACATTTGTTGTGTACTTCTTTAGGGAAGGGAGATTCTTGACATTAACTTTCCGGAAGGTCCTTTTGGTACAAAGGTCAGTATGGAACACTGGATTTTCAAGTAACTTTTGGTACTAATATGCATTAGTTATTGGTTGTTGCTTTTGTCACCATTGTTGTTGATCACTCAAATGGTTTTATCTTATGTCCAGGTTAGTTATTCTTATCTGATGCATAATCATTACTATATCATGTAATTGGTCAATCTCTTATTGATACTGATAAGGAGTAATGTGCATTCAGTTGGAAATGTTCGGAAGTAGTGGTTATTTTAGGTGTTCTTTTGAGTGTTAGGTTCTCTTGAGAAAATTCAATTAAAGACGAAAGCGAATTAGGTGAAATGAGCAGTGAAATGTTTATTCCCATGTGGTAAAATTTGAGCTGTGAATATGTTTTATTTTGCAATCCGACTGTGGGAATATGTTTTGGTTTACAACTATTTTTCGAGAAGGATTATTGAGTTCTACTAAGTGTAAGGAAAAACATGGATCAATCTTGCCCCAGGGTTAGTATTATTATTACTATTATTTTGAATTTTGCTGTTAAACTATGTGTGGTATTTAAGTGAAGGAGTGTGAAGGGCTGTTCCATCATTCTTCGAATTTTTAAGCTGGAAACAACAAATATAATTTTTTTCCGAGAAAGGATCTGGATCAACCTTGCTATTTTGCACTTGTTTACTAGTCATAATTATGTGCTTCCTTCAAGAAAAGGTAGGATTGACGAGAAGAGATAGGGGTATGATGGATGACAGATTTAACTATTTATACTTTTGTTCATGTTAGTTTGCATGAGTGAAAGAGTGGTAAATGAGATTATCTTACTTTCTTCTGTTTAATTCTAAAGAAATTAAAAGGGATTAGCTGCAACTGCAAAGTTCCCCATTTTAGATTCCTAACCTAACCTCTTCGTGCTTCAACAATTTAGTGAAAGTATGTTTTGAATACTCAGTAACTTTGCTAGTTTCCAAAAAATTATCAACAATTTTGCCCAAATTCCAAGCTAGTTGGTTTTGTTGTATGACTCTTTTATGATTGTTCCCCTCGGTTTAGTTAAGTTAATTCTGATACTCAAAACGTAGGAATAATCAAAATCAGGGGGTTATCTAAACCTACAAATCTCTAGAGTTTTAACTTATCTTTGCATTGACAATTAAAAAGGCTCTTAGCATCAAAGATAAGGTAAGTGTACTAACACAAGTATGTAATTCTTACCAGTTGGTATGACATATGCTAAGCTTTTGCTTCCACTATGTTTTGTCAATTGTGTTTGGTAATGTGCTATTCCGATTGAGACCTCGCATGTCATTTCTAATAACTTTCTCCATGAGATTTTAGGTCTAACGCTTTTCTTTTCGAATGCATCAAAATCGTAGTGTGGCAGCTAGAGGTTGGTGCATATGGAAGTCACACCATCGTAGGCAACCTTTTCTTGTTTTATCATCCGTGTTACTTATAAGTATTGTGGAATGCAATCAATTCTAATCTTATCTAATCTTTAGTGACTATGCATCCATTTTAACATCCTCAAGATGTACTGTCTCGGTAGTAGCTTGATGTTGAGTCTTCATTTTTAAGATACTTTAAGTTATAAAAAGAATTCATTGACAATCTTCTTGTGGATATGTTCAGCTCCCTTTTATCACATTTTTGGTCCCATCGTCATTTTACAATTGCCTTTCATTTTTGTTGGTTTTCTGTCTAGCACATACCACTCTCATAACACTTGTCATTTTGAGCAAATCCTACTTTAATGTTATATGTAACAACATTCTCATGGAATATTGGACATAAATTTCTAGATTATACGTATTTCAATACTAATCTTGTCTAATCTTACCTTAACCTTATTCTTTTATTGAGCTAAACTTGCAACTTGTATTTCTGTACTAAAACCCTAAGAGTTAATTTGGTTTGCAGATAAGTTATATTGGGATTGTACTGTGAAGATTATAATATGATTATTAATAATAATGAGCTATCCTAACGGTGTGGCATAGTGGCTAATGAAGTGGGTTGAGAAACATGATATCTCATGTTCAAATCCTATTAAAGACAAAAAAAATAGTAGGTGATTTCTTCTCACTATTTTAGACTTAGTGGATAAAGTTACCTGGTACCTATTGCTAGTGGGAGGTGCGGGTTTCATGGAATTAGTTGAGGTATGTGCAAGTCGGCCCAACTGTTACAGTTATAAAAAATATAAATAATGAGATTATTTAGTGAATATACTTTTTCTCGTGGATATTTGGTTCATAGGATCAAAAGTGGGATATAATGAAAACTACGTATTTGGTTTTACCTGACAAGATTAACTGGGATAAAAGTTTCATTTTTGATTTTAACCTTGATCATTTCTTAAAGGCTTAGAAGAGCTTTTGGGATGTCATTGGTTGTTTTATCTCGAAATTAGTTAATTCGAGCACTATAATTCCACGTTGAATGTGGTTAAGAATAATACTAAAATCATGGTACAAATAATCATGGGGTTATTCAAATTGATAACAAATTTTCAACCAAATAAAGGATAAAATAAGCCCCGTTTTATCTCAAATTATTATTTTTATCCGTGAGTCTCATCACAAAATGGTGCAAAAAATAGTACAACTTTTGATTGGAGGGATTAGAAATGACAATCTCCATATAACTAATGGATTGTTAGTTGCACAAGGAACAATACACACAAATTTATGTCTCCTTGTTGGCTATATAATATAAAAGATGCACTAAATTATGCGAGAGATCACAAACATGTATAAGGTGATAGCAAAAATACTTGCGGAAAGGTTGAAAGATGTAGTGGATATGTTAGTCAACAAATACCAGATTGCATAAAGGGAGACAAATAATGGATTTTGCTCTTATTGCACGCGAATGTGTGGACTCCAAATTGAAAGGTAATGAACCTGGTGTAATGTGCAAGCTGGAAATTTTAAAAGCATCTGGCCATGTAAATTGGAAGATCCTCTTGAATATTTTAAGACAATCGGCTTTGGAGATATATGTTGTTAGATAAGATTTTGCATCAACACTATTAGGTGGTGAAACTAAATAAATGTCATTTGCTATATGCTGATAGCATTGTCATTTTTTTAGCTTCAGGAGTAACAAATAAGATTCATCAAAACAATTTTTTTTCTGTTTGAAGCTACTTCACGTTTGAAGGTGAAGTCAGGCAAAAGCAATTGGTTCCCTATTAAGGAGGTGGCATTTGGCAGATATATTGGGTTGTGAAGTGGATAATATGTCCACAGTATCCTTGGGCATATACTGTGGGCCTGCCTTTGGATAATAAACATAAAGATGTAGAAATATAGGATGACATTATAAGAGAAAGGAGATTAGCGGCACAATACTTGTCCCTAGAAGGCAGACGCTTCCTAATCACTTAGTATCCATTTGGTAGGCAGTATTAACAAGAATAGTCCCTGGATTAAAATTTAGTCCAGCCAATCCATTGTTTGATTACTTTATTTAACTTAATCCATGAATTAGTTATACCTTATGTAAGAGTTTAGTTTATCCGTGGAGGGATACGTAATTAGAGGTTTAACAATCTTGGATAAGACCCCTAATTGACTAAACTATCCCTCAATCCCCTCAAATTCTTAATTCTTTTTTCTATTTTATTTTTATGTTTTATATTTGTAGATTTGTACTAGTAAATTCATTTAAATAAATTAAGTTACAAATTTTATTTGTAGGTTCATATTTACATAATACATTAAAAATATTTTATCATATCGAATTTTTAAATCTTATTTATTCATGAATTCATATTTACATAATATGAAAAATTGCCATGTCAATTTAATAATTAATTTAGTTAGTGATTTTTTGTTACAAAGACCTAATTGAGTGATTTTATTGATACAAAACAATGTTCAATGATTTCGCTAGATAAATTCTCAAAGTTGAGTGACTTTTTAAGATATTACCTCTGTATTAAAACTACAACTTGCAATTTCTCTGTGTAACGTAGATAGTTTATTCGATTTTACTATTGTTTTACGGTCTTTTTGATTTTAAAAGTAGATGGTCTATCTTTATTAAGTTAAAAATTGACGTTTTGTGAGTGATCAATTTATTTTGATGGCAATTATTTACCTTCAAATAATCCGAGTGCGAAAATAGCAAACATGGCGACTAAATTGTTCTTCTCCAATAATATCCGACAATTATCTACCTTGATCCAATTACATGAAATAGAAAATCCCATAATAATTCAAGGGTATATTTGGAAAGAAATTTTTTGTAGAACTTTAAACCAACCACAAGATTAGGTGAGAAGCAATGAACCAAACACTTGATAGAAAATAATTCGTGCATTACTAATTCCTATGTTACTAATCCCTGTATTATTAATTTCTTCGTTAATATTCCATGCATTGTTGATCTTTGTACCAAACGACTCCTTAGTGTTAGATTCACTTCCAACATATGTAACGTCACTCTTTTCCTTACCTTCAAAAGTGTTGAAGAAAATGGACAATCTACGGAAGGATTATTTGTGGCATAGATGCAAAGAGATTAAGGATTATAACCTGATCAAATGGGAGATAACCTTGAATAGCAAGGATGGGGCAAAACAACAATCCATTGATGAAGTGGTTGTGGAGATATAATGAGGGACAAGCTCTATGGAAGAACATGATCAAATGCAAATATGGTTAAGATGAAAAATGGTGCAGTAATGTCTATGTTTCTACTATGGAGTTGGGCTCCAGAGAATCATATTATACTAAAAATGGGAAGAGCTAAACCCCAAAGTTGGATTACCATTTAGAGACTAATTTATAAATACATGTGGGACATGACACGTGAACAAAATTCTAGGAGGTGTCGGGAATAAATCGATACCTTTGGAGGACTTCTTCCTCGAATTTATCATACTATTGCAATAACCTAGAGCAAAGATCAAGGATTGCTAGATTACATAAAGATGTGATCTTTTATTTAGAAGGTTACTAAATGATTGAGAATTGGAGAGAGTAGCCAAATTGTGGGAAGAAATAAGGGAATTCTTAGACACCAACAATGATCATGATTCAATGAGATGGTGACACAATGAGGATGAGGCTTTCAAAATTAGTGGGACCTATAAAATGGGAAGCAACCAACATAGTAGCAACCATCAAACCTTGTGGAGGAAGGTGTGGGGAAACTTAGCACCAACCAAGGTAAAATGTTGCTAGAAGGGTCTATTGCTTGGACTAGAGGACGCGTATGAGGGTAGAAGGCTAGTTGGGGTAGAGTGATGTCTTGTCTTGTCAAGATTTAGACTTGTTAGTGCTTGTCGTAGTGCTAGTCATATCCTTGTAGTTCTTGTCGTTGTTTATGATGTTATGCTTATCGCACTCTTTTGTTGTTATTGTTTCTTTCTTATAGACTTCACACAACTTTTCTTATTAACGACTATGCTTTCTTTATTGTTTTTCCTTTTATTTGGGTTTGATGCACTTGAGCTAAAGTTCTTTCAAATACAGTTTCTTTAGCTCCACGAGGTAGTGGTAATGTGTGCGTACACTCTATCCTTGCCAGACTTCACTTAGTGGGATTTCACTGGGTATATTGTTGTTAGAAGGGTGTACTTGACACATGAAGTCCCGAAGAAAGAAATGACTATAGTATCTTGGTTTTCATTATGTGGGAAGGCGAGAGACCAGAAATTACTTATTTTTGCATTACAGTTTCACAAGACGTGTTTGGGCCATATTTCCCAACTTCATAGAATAAAGTGGACTATGCCAACACATTGCAAACCTATTGAGATGATGGAATAGAGAAGGGGTCAATAAAAGATAGAAGGCATGGTGGAGATTAACCTCACATTGCATATGATGGACATTTGGAGAGAGGAATAGTAGGAATTCTGAAGGTACTTCCAATTCCATTCATAAAGTTAAGTGGAACTGTATGATATATCTCTATTTTTTATGTAAAGGGATAGGCTTAGGGGGAACAGAACAACTTCTGGAATATTTTGGATCTCTGTAAGTATTACATTCTCTGCTCCAATTTTTGAAGGTCCCCAACATTAAGGAAGAATACAACATTACCCTTTTCGAAAACAGAAGAAGAGAACGTGTAGTATCCAGTGGTGTGACCTAGTGGTTGATAAAGTAGTTGAGAACCATGAAGTCTGAAGTTCAAATTCCACCGAAGACAAAAAGTACTTGGTGATTCTTTCTAATCTTAGTGGATAGAGTTACTTGGTATTTATTGTTGGTGGGAGGTGGAAGATGTCTCGTGTTATTAGTCGAGGTGCGTGAAAGCTGGCTGGGACACCACAATCATCATAAAAAAGAAAAAAAAGAATGTGTATAAGCAATTAAGAGAAAAAAGAATTTTATGTTAGAAATGCCCCTAAAGTTGGTAATCTCTATATTACATTCTCTGCATTATTATTCATTGCATGTCAGTCTCTAGATCACCATTCATTCTATAACAATCCCTTCATTATTTTCACCAGATAACCATGCATTTTAATTCCCACGTAACTAGCGTGTGAATCAAACATCCCCTTTCTTAGCATACTCCTCCAAGCCTTTGGTTGGCATTCCAATAATCCGTTGTGAATATGATAGGATTAATATCTATGAGGTTCTACTTCTGCTTGTTTCTTATTTGATGATCACTGAACTAATAGTGCCTTATCATATGTAATGGAGGCCATTTCTTTTACGAGTATGATGTGGTTCAGGTCATGCCTTGTATTTTGCATGCTCTTGGAAATGCTGTTAGACAGAGGTCTTCTCAGCTTCCGTAATTAGCTTGTACATTTAGATAGTATATGGTTGCTTTAGTAAACTTTCATTATGCACTCGATTAGTAGTACTGACCATCTTCTTTTCTCTTTAAAATTTTATCTTGCAATCCTTCACCAGCTGGGAAACAGCCTCTCTACCTTCACCCTACCTCTCTAGATTCCACTTGTGTGATTAATGAATCCTTCACCAGCGAAAATAAGGGTACATATGTGTGTGAGTACTGACAAAATTTGCAAAAGCTTTACATCACTGCTATTGCAAATCATTAAGTCTCAAGTTTCCAACATTTTTTCCATGTGTAGATAATTTTCTCTTTAGACCTTTGGTTCTCTTTGATCATTGGTGCATGCAAGTTTTGTTATTGCTTTATCCGTTAATGTTGATGGCTTGCTAATTACAACTCTTCAAACAAATCTAATTTGTGTGGCTGATGAATGATTCAAGATTATATGTCAGCAGTGACCACATGCTAAGAGATGTTATGTCGAGATCACTTATGTTTGTTGTCAGTTCCATTTCAAGTTTGATCCATAGAATATGATCAACTCTCTGTATATTTTGCATTGCAGGAAGCGCCTGCTATTGTCAAATCCTACTATGATAGAAGAATTGTAGGATGCCCTGGAGATGAAGGAGGTAAGTCTCCATTATTTATTTGGCAAGTCTCTCCATCATACATTATTCCTCTAGTCAGTTGACTTCAATCTTTTTAGTTGTCTTTTAATATCCTTACTCGTTTTCTATTTTTAATTCAACAGAAGATGAGCATGATGTTGTTTGGTTCTGGCTTGAGAAGGGCAAGCCACATGAATGCCCAGTATGCTCACAGTATTTTGTGGTAAGTACAAAACATCCATTGATTCATAGTTACTCCTGTGGTTTGTTATTGATTAAATCTAGGTGAGTTTGTAGGCTGTTGAAGAATTTGCTAGACGTGAATCTGTACTTCCTACTTTTCCAAATCTAGGTTAATTTGGAGGATGTTAGGAATTTTGTAGATGTGCATTCAAAGTTACCAGTTTCAAACAAAAAAAAATCGTAGATGTGAATTTGTCATTGCTGTTGTATTTGTCAAAAATGAGACTATTTTTTTCTGAGTTGGCTGTTGCTTCGCTGCAAAGCACTAATTGTAGTTCTCAATTGTCCAAATATGGTGCTTGCTCCATAAATTGAGTGTGTGATTCAGATAGAATGCACATAAGAGGTTCACTTGTATTGACATAATGATGATTGATGGGGAGCTGGTGGATGATGAGAAGATTATAAAGGAAGACATTCAAGACTTTTGTCAAGACCTATTCAGGAAGAATGAAGAATGGAGATCAACCTTGGAGGATGAAGATCTAAAAGGCTTCCTGATGAAGAGAAAGAGCGTGTGCATAGATCTTTTATATTGAAGAGCTGGAAGTTGTTGTCAAATCTTTTATAGGAGATAAGGCTTCAGGCTGTGATGGATTTAATCGACACTTCTTCCAAAGATGCTGGAGCACAAATAAAGAATGAGGTTTGGAGGACAGTGGAAGTTTTCTTTCAGAAGATGCTCTTTGTTAGAAGTTTAAATGCCACTTTTATTGCTTTAATACCAAAAAAGAAGGGGTGGTTGAGGCGAAAGATTTCAGGCCTATCAGCTTAAGTCTGTGTAAAATTATTGCTAAACTAAGGCTCAAACTGGTGATTGCTAAGTTAGTGTCAGAACATCAGAATGCATTTATTAAAGGGAGGCAAATAGTTGATGCAGCTTTGGTTGCCAATGCAAGCGTTGAGCTACTAATGAAGTCAAAGAAGAGAGGAGTTGTTTTCCAACTTGGTCTTGAAAAGGCTTACGACCATGTTAACTGTGGTCATGTCTATTAAGTACTCTGAAACAGAAGAATTTTGGCGATAAATGGATTGAATGGATCAGTTACTGTATCTGTTGTGAAATTCTCTACATCAATATATGGGAGTCTACATGGTTTTCTCAATTCTCGTAGAGGCTTGAGGCGATCCACTTCCCCCTATTTGTTTACTCTGGTGATGGAAGCTTTGAGTGTGATTGTGAAGCGAGCTGAATAATTAGGTTGGATAGAAGGCATGAGCTTTGGAAGAAATTGTGTTGATAAGGTCACTATATTGCACGTTCTTGATGCTGATGGATCTCTTCTTTTGTTTGAAGCAGATAAGCACAAATACTTTATCTTAGAGGGATTATGCTAATTTTTGAAGCAGTCATGGGTTTGAAAGTAAATCTGGCAAAAAGCAGTATTTTCAGCATTAATGCAGATGATTGCATAGAGGAGCTAGCTGACATCCTGGGATGTAAGGTGGAAAAGTTCGTCACTGTTTATTTGGGGCTTCCAATAGGGGCGAAAAGGAATTAACTGAGTATCTGGCAAGGTGTGCTGGATAGATGTGCTAGCAACCCTCCATGGAAGAAACAATATCTAATCTTTTGGGGCAAGATTTACTCTTGTTAACAGTGTATTGGATGGTATGCCTTCCTATCTAGTGTCCGTATTCTCAATGCCAGTTGCTGTGTGGAAAATAAAGAACTTTTTGAGAAGTCAATTCTTATGAGAAGGTAATGCCAGAGGAGAAGATTTCATTTGGTGGAATGGAAGGTGGTTCTTAAAAACAAGAAGAGGGGTGTCTTGGTGTGAGAAATCTGAAGCTACATAATAAAAGTCTGCTACTCAAGTGGTTGTGGAGGTATAGCACAGAAGGTGAGGAAATTTGGAAAAAAGCTTATTAGTGCCATGTGTGGGAAGAAGGATACATGGAGAACTGTTAATGGGGGAGTATGGAAGAACAGAATCAGACTTCAGGAAGACTTCAGTTAATTTACCAGATTGGAAGTGGGAAGTGGACCAAAAAAAGAAATTAGATTCTGGACAGAGTTGTGGGTTGGTGATGAATGTTTAAAAGGATAAGTTCCCTACTCTGTTCAAGTGCTCTTCTAAGAAGGATGGTAGTGTTGCTGAATTTCATTCTTAACTCCCGTTGGCAGCCAATGTTCCGGAGAAATGGAATGATTGGATGATAGAAGATTATTGTCAGTTGCTTCAACAATTGGGATGAGTTCGTATTGATCAGAATACGTGGATACACTGATTTGGCTTGCAGATAAAGACGAGAAATCTTCGTCATTGTTATAGTATGTTGATAAAGCAGTCAGGTCAATGGGATAAACTTTTGGCCTTGGAAGATATGGAAGACAAAAGCTCCTCTTAAAGTTGCATGATTTGGATGGGTTACTACTCGGGTGGCATCTCAACTCAATAACTTGCAGAAAAAAGGCTTTAATCTATGTAGGAGATGCTTCCTGTGTCAAGAAGATCAGGAGACTGTTGAGCACCTTTTACTCCATTGCAGAATTTGTAGAGAATGTTGGGTGTCGTTCCTAAATCTTCGTGGTATTGTTTGGGTGATGCCTCAGAAAGTGAAAGGTTTGCTGGAAGGTTGGCAACAGGTGATATTAAAAGAGATAAAACAGATATAGAGAACTATTCCACTGTGCATCTTATGGACAATTTGGCTAGAGAGGAATAAAGCTTTGCTTTGAAGGGCAGAGACTCACGTTTAGAGATGTTTGCAAACTTTGTACTTCTGACATAAAGGTAGTTTAATAGATTGTTTGAACTAGTATATGGATTTATTGGATATGCTAGGAAGAAGAGTGTAGGAGGCTGCTTTTTGTTTTGGTGTTTTTATTTATTTTTCCTGTACCATCTTGTTACCATTTAAAGATAAATCTCTACCTTATCAAAAAAAGAAAAAGATATAATGCAATTTCAGCGTGCATGAATTGTGCGAGTGTGTTGATCCATGCAGAATTTGCTGGCTCAAGTGAAATTCTTATTTTCATACGAAATGGTTTCTTCATTTGCAGTTGGAAGTTGTTGGGCCTGGAGGACCTCCTGATGGACATGGCAGTGATGATGAGGGTCATCACTAATAGTGTCTTGCAATTTTTTGTCGGAATAAATTTGGTGGAGACCATGAGACACTACTTATTTTACAGAACTGATGATTCCAAGCTGTGTTCTTTGCCTTTACTGGATTATTGTTCTTATGGCTGCCGTGGCAGCAGTGAAATTGAATATTTTTGCTTATATATTTTATATAATAGACATGTCGTGGTCTACTTGAAATATAGATCCAGTTTCTTCAAATGCATATTTAAATAATCAGTGGCTAGAATTTAGTTCTTTTGTAATTGTTCCTTTCGTGTTGAGACGGAGTGCGCATGTTGAAGTTCCTTGGAGTTTGCCTTATGGTGAGAAGTTCCGATGAAAAATGAAAAACTGGTGTTGTTTGTCCAGAGTAAGATTGAATTGTTGAATGATGATATTTGTACCCTTGGAAGCCAGGGGTAATGTGAAAATCATCAAAAACTTTTTTTCTTTTAAAGAGGGAAAAATCATGTCTAAGATCTATTTAATTCTACATCTAATTAAATGTGCAGATTTGAGGAAAAATCCTAAATTAAGTGTGGTGTAGGTCTCTTGGCTTCTAAGTAATGTAGGTCTCTTAGCTTCCAGTAAGTCTGAGGTCGAGAGTTGGAGCATATGACTTATATTTGCCTAATTTCGGAAAATATCAACTCTATTTTAGTTACGCTTTTTTCATCCTTTCAACTTCTCTCAACCCTTTATTGATACACTCTTAATGCCACTATTCAATCTATTCAATAATAAATATTTGCTTACCTTTTTAATATTGTATTAAAAAATAATTCTAAAAATTTAAAATTATACTAATACACGATTTTTCCTCATTTTTTTCATTCTATATTCAATTCCATTCCAACAAGTTATCTTCTCTGTCCAAAACTCTCCATGGCTATGAAGAATTTCCTATCATCCTCACAACCACATAATAAATGAACCCACAAATAATGATCAAATCGATGAATCAAACCAAAATCAAAGTGATGTTGTGCAGTCTTCAGGCACTAGAAAAAAATGACAATTCGATGCCATGGATATTGATTTGGAAGCACCCACACAAAAATCAAGCATGCAATCTCAGAATAAGTCGAGCAAAAGAAAGAAAAATGAATCCCCAGCAAAAAAGGGCAAAAATCTGCAAAGAAGTCTAGCAAACCTGTCAAAGTTGCATTACGACCACCATTGCCAAATGTTACCATTTTGTTAGTGTTGTTGTTTTTTTGTTCAAACACATCTTGTATTAAAACTATTGCATTGGATGGAGTGAATCAACTTCTATTGAATGTTGTTGTTAAAGTTTTTTCTTTTGTTTTTGATCAGTATAGCGTGTATAACTATTATTTATTTGTAACAATGATAAATGAATCAAAAGTGGTTTTCTCTATTTTTTTGTCGACGCTGTAGCAATATGTTATGGAAGTTTTTCGTTTGATTCTTGTATCAACATGCAGTTCATGTATCAATATTGAAATCTTTTTCCAAACTTGTATCAACGCACAATTTCTTGTATCAACACTTGCAAAAAAAAATCTAACTTATTTGTATCAGTATTTTACGTTTTTCATAATAGCATCAATACTGATATATGTTGTAATAAGGTTACCAACATTGATACAAATTTTAATGATTTCACATGTATCAAGTATATACTTGTATCAACATGTAGTTATTTGATTTATTTTGAGCATTGATACACTTTTAAGCAACTATTGATAACAATTGATATTTTGTTTGAATAAATTTTAAAAAAATTTATATCAATGCAGGGTATAAACTATGTCATAAAGCAAGTCCCTAGGCATTCGTTAAGGTTTGGAGAACAAACAACTGGGATTACGTTGTAGACATTAAAGCATCCATTAATGAACGTGCATTAGCCTTGTTTCATCAGTCTATTTTTGGCCCTTATTTGAACATGTCTGTGCCAAATTAGCAAGGACAAATAATGAAGTGTCTTCTGTTGATGCAGATTGAGCATGAAAATGAAGATGTAATACACAAGTCAGAGAAAGTTTTCAATCATCACCGGACTGAAGTGCATCGACAATGTCAATGATTTTCGATACACCGATCCCCCCGGTATGCTGATGCAGAAATATTTTTTCGAGCCAAATCTAAGTGTCAACCAAGGTCGTCTGACTTTTCGCTTCTTGATGGGTCAGTGGGATAATGACGATAATGCCTTTCGAATGATAATTCTATTCCTCATGCACACATTCTTGTACTCACAATTGCCATAATCTCTTGTTCCTGTTGATAACTTTCGCATAGTTAAGGATGACACTTATGTACGATTTTTATGGGGGAGTGATGTGTATGACAAACTAATTAAAAGCTTCAGGCAGAATTTCAATGTTGGAAAATAGTTTTATCGATTATATGACATGCCATACACTCTTAACATTTGGATGTACGAGTGCTCTTCAATAGTTACCGAAGGTGTTGCTGTTAAAACGGGGAATCATATCCCTAGAATCCTGAATTGGCAAGTTGTTGGACAGAGACCAAAATGTGAGACTTTTCTATCTACCATGTTGATGGAGGTACTTATCTTTATTACAATCAAGATCTTACTTGATTTTAATCTTTAAGAATGACTGATGCAAAGTAATACATATAAACTGTTGATATAAAAAATGATACACAATATGATATAAGAAAAAAATGATCTTGCTGATACAAATCATTATGTATCAATTTTTCATAATTTGTAACAACTGTATCAGTATTGATACATGATACACTAAGGTGGCTTAAGCATATAATTGCATTAACATCTAGAATCTTGTCATCTCCAACAGGGATATATACTTAAGCAATTTTTGCACTTATTTGTGTGTATCAGCAACTTACAAAATTTTGATTGATAAACTATTGACTAATTATTGTGTAGCAATACTGTTCAGTACATAAATTTATTCTTATTTTTTTTACAGGTCCCATGTTCCAATATAGTTCCATTCGTCGAAGAACTGGCATCTTTCCAGCTACCAGACCCAGTAAATGTTCTTGAATCTGTACCAGTTACATCATCTATGTCATCAACAACATGTGTTCATGCAAAGTGTACGGGGAAAAAGGTATTGTCTGATTTTGAGGATTTCAATGCTAAACCACCTGAACACTTGTTAAGAAGGTCAAGGCGCACTGTTGATTCAACGTCCCCACAACCACCAAAGAAGAGGATGGCTGCAAGGAAAAAGAACCTGGCACTATGCAAACTCCAAAGGCTAGAAAGCTCGTACTTCAAGCACAAGTCCATAGAGAGGATGAAGCACATCCATCAGCATCTACTCCACCGTACCAGTCAACACCCCAAGCTAAACATGACGACAAGTGAATTGAAGCAAGTCAAGAGATTTTTAAGGAGATTTGTGAGTAGTCTTTTTCTTTTTTTAGCATAGAAACATAATTGGCAGTTAATCAAATTATTTTATTTTTTTAAGGTTGGTCGCAAGTTTAATGAACTTGATCTTAAGGTCAATGGATTTGATCATAAGATCAACGGTCTTGAACGTAAGATCAATGCTCTGGTGGCTCTGATAAAATCAAATCATAAAGATACTATGAGAGCTTTTGCGAAAGATGTCCCCATTTATGAGGAAGTAACAAACACACATTTAACAAAGTTAATTTACTGACCTCATTATGTATTTTTTTTGTTGATTGATTTTGAATATTTTATGAAATTTGTAGGATGCTGACGACGTAGCAGCACCAGCTAAACATGATGATTCTGATCAGAGAGGGTCTCATGATCAAAATAATAATATAGTGACTCCCCCATCAAGTCCTGTTCCTGCAAGTTTTATGGATGTTACAGAAGAAGAACACCATTCTGCTGATGCAACCGAGATATTTAATAGTTTTTAAATATAATGTATAAGTAGATTTAAATATAACATTAATTTTAATGATACACAAAATGCATTTTAAAAAGAAATCATTATCATTTTATACAAAAATTTTCAACATTGAAAGATCTGTCCATAATTGAAAAAGTTGATGAAATAATCAAAGGTAATTGTATCAGTACACAATCAAAATGTATCGCTTATCTACTGATACACTCATTATTCTTTTTTACAGAATGTGACACATCAAGCTTCAGAAATTGCGGCAAAACAACAAATTTCATCAACTGGCAATGAATCTCTGGTTGTACAAGTATTTATATTATCAATCACTATATTTTTCATACGTAGTACTAATTTGTCATTACTGTGTAGATTGATGTCTCATAGGATATAGGTAAAGATAATGAATATGCTTTATTTGAGTTCGATATGCCACAAATCAAGAGCGACAAATAAAAAAAATCCATCGGTACAATTTTTTTCAGACTTATTTTATTTTAATTTAAATTTTTTTCGTACTATTTATCACTTACATATTGTTATCTTTTAACTATAAGATTCCATCACTTTCACAACCTTACAAGAAGGAATTAATGTTTGTTGTTGAAGCATTGCTGGGACAGATTCGTGATCAATCACCCGCAACATCCATTCCAGTTGATATGGAAAAAGAACCAAATGATGATTCATTCTTCCTCAGAGATAGCCAGCTCCCAATCACACTCCCTTGCACAGACATTATGCTGCATAGTTCAGCTCAGACACCGTGATCACGCGTCAGAATGCTTTCTAAGTTTGTCCAGTCGCCATTCCTAAATGAATTTGGATCATCTGAAAAGGGTAAGGAAAAAGTGTCATTTAATTCTCGATCAAGATACTCGTTTGATTGTTACACCATATATTACAATCCTCCACAAGACATAATCAATGAATTCAAGGATTGCATTAAGAAAGGTGTCAAGACATATCATGCAAATAAGTAAGTACAATTTACATTTATTGAAGTGGATATATGATATATTCTCATCTGATTTTCAAAATAAATCAATACTAGTTGCCTTAAATATGCATATACAGGGCACAAGATGTTGAGCATTACAAATCTAAGTAATCTTATATGGACTTTGAAACAATGGACTTTGTTGTTGCATTTCACAGAACAAAAACTAATTTTATAAGATGTTGCAAAGGAATCGATGCTGGACTGATGAGCTAAACATTAGATTTATTCTATTTTTTTACTGTAAATCAGCAATACATTTGTCTCACTAATTGGTTGTCTGTATTATGTATTATGATCTGCTTGTATCAACATTTATCGTACACCTGACTGATACAATATCTTAGTACATTCCACTGATATATTATTCAATAAATAACTTAACATTTTATGGGTCTTTATTTTGAGAGATTTTTTGTATTTGTCTGTATTAGTATTTACTATGTATTTATTGATACATCACATTAATATAATTCACTGATACAATTCTGATTCACTGTCTTTATTCACAATATCTCATACATATTGTCTAAATTCATGCAATGTTATTTTTTCTGATAGTCGAGGTTGACTCACATATGCATCAGTGATTTCTGTCTTTTGTTTGAAGTTTATTGTTTCACTATTGACCTCTCAGTAATTCATTTACTTTTCCTTTCATAAAATTTTGTGATATTGGTAGCACATCAATGTTGTCTTTTACTATCTTCATAAGAAATTCAAGTACCAGTTCAACAGTCTCTATAGATACACAACAACTACTTGTTTCTTCAAAAGCTACATAAATGCCACATATGCACAGTATTACCCTAGCGCAGCAGATGCCAATCTCAATACACAAGAAAACTTCGCACGTGGATCTGTTATTGCTGGACACAAGAGGTCTATCAAAGATATAATAAATGAATTTTTTGTTCCCGTTGCTGATTCGTTTGGCATTTAGTGGATGATGTCTACATTCCTGTAAACTGCAAGGACCGATTTCACTACATATTGGTTGTTGTATCTGAAAGATAGAGTAATTTATGTGTTTGATTCATCAACTGACACAAGACACCATAGTACACCACCAGTAATAAAAAGAATGGCAATGATATTGCCTAACTATCTAATTGATATCGATTTCTATGAAAAACTGAGCGGACTCATTTTACGACATTGGCTGCATATAAAGATCCGTCGACAAGAGAAATTCTTGGTCCACAACATCCATTTGGTATTTGAGTGTTAGACCCCATAAATATTTTAAATTGAGGAAAAATGGTCACGTGGAAAATTTCGTAACTAATGTGTAAATTAC